>BGZK01001974.1:0-89573 GCA_005406025.1 Eumeta japonica | reverse complement strand
TTTAGTAGGTATAGATAAACTTACCACGTCCAGCTGTTCTTGGTGGCTCTGCATCTTCATCTTCGGTATTTGGTCGTGTAGACAAAATACGACTAGCAGCAGGAATTGCTGAGCAGGGGTTCGGGACAGTCGAGATTGATTCAAAGCTTCTTGTTCGACAGGTACTATAACCTGTTCGGCGGATATTTCTACATTTAAAGTGTAGAAATTATTTCTGGATCTCTAGAAATTATTTCGATTCTGTACAAACAATTTCTGCTTCTGAAGAAGTTATTGCATTATCAACTGCAATCTCCTCCACAGGTACTGCTAGTGTTACCTAAATACAAAGTTAAAAATTAAAATTTTCAAATTAATTGAAATTCAACTATTAAGCTAAATATATGCTTATATATTATTACTGTACTAAATGTATATATTAACAACATATATCTATAAAAGATTAATAAAAGGAGTGTATAATTAATAATAATCATACACATTTTAAAAATTCGAAAATCTTATTCAACTTTTTGATAAATGCAGATGTCAAATTCAATAACATTTACAATTACTAAATGATTTTAAATACAAATTATTTTATACATACTGCAACTTTCATATATTCAATGTTCCAAACCTACATTTTGAAATCCTATTTCAGGACCACGACCCATAACTGCCGACTTTCCATTATGGACAAGAGCCTCTGCTCTTGCTCTGATAATTAACTCTCGATGCTCCACCACCTGTAGATGATATCTCTGTCCTAATACTTGCTGCTTTTTTTGTTTTGTTTTTCCAGTCAACCCATACCTAAGCAATATAAAATAAAGCACTTCAGTATGTACCATCACCAATATAAGCATGTTTGACAAAATATAATTTTCTACTGGAACTCTCTACTTTTCCACTTTTCCATGGTTTTATGCATCCACAACCACTTGCATTTAAAAGTGCAGTTAGTTCATCCCATTTTTGAAATTTGTCAGTCGCCCAAATTGTGTGTTGTAGGTCTTGTTAAATCACCATTTCTATAAAATAAAAGTGGGTTAGAAGAGAAAATCTTAAGAAAATAATATAGAATCTGAATTTTGTGTCTCTGCACTTTCTAATATTACTGAATAAAACATACCACAATACATTTTCAAAATTTAATTATCCCATTATAACCCACTTACATCACAATTGAAATGTTTCATAAAAATACATATAAAATCAAAGTTAAAATCAAAATTATTATTATTATTAAAAGTATCATAAATAATGTTTTAATGTTCACTTTGTTTATTAAATAATCACACGGAAACAAAACTGTAGTATTCAAAGTACATAGCTCATCACTTCTATTAAATAAATGAAATGTTCAGCAAACTCCGAGACTTTGGTAAAATCATTTTGGACTTAGATGTAAAGAATTTCTATAATGCATTTTGAACATCTTTGAAAACTCATTAAATAATTGTGAAATAGCTGTACTCTATATATAGTAGAGACTTATCGTAACAAGTTATGACATGAATTTCAGTTATGAAAACTGACATTACTTATAGATCACCCTCAGTACTTAAAGATTATTAAGAAAATTATTGCTCAAATCTATCAATCCAAAACTACTAAGTGATGTAGATTTGTCACTTACTTTTCCATATACTCCAATAACAAAGTATATTGCAAGGCAGAAGTTCTATTAGCCATTCTGAAAAAGTTAAACATATAATAAAATAAATGTGAGTTATATAACTCAATTCAAATCTCAATTTTAGATCTTAATACCATTCCATCGTATTTTACTTCAATATACTTAAACATAAAATTGTGTTTTTACTTCGCATATTTCCGACGTAAAATACCATTGGTGGGTACCATTAAACTACCATTGGTGTGTTTGTAATTAATTTGATAAATATTTCAACAATTGTGCTTTCACGTCATATTTTTATGTACACGATGGGATAATATTAAAAAATTGGTAAAACATTCACGATAAAATACAAATTTATAGAAATTTACATTATCTACTTACCTATTAATATCAATTAGATATTATAATATTAATATCAATTGCAAAGCACAAAACTTTACAAACTTAACAAAAGTTAAAAATTCCGTTAGCCAAGTGTCGTATCAACATATGACTATGAACATATAGTACAGAGTGGATGTACATGTCCATAGACTAATAATCGCCAAATGAACGAACGAATCAGCCTAGTCGCGATTCGTGGTCGACGCGGCGATGAATGGAGTCCCAAGCAAAATGAGGGCGTTGTGGTCGCTCACGTTCAACTCGCGATTCGATTAGGTGACAACGCGATCAATCGAATCGCCAATTTCGTGTGGGTTTTGTGGTAGCCACCCAGAATACCAATCCTTATCACAGATTATACATTCTCACTAACGAGAGAACCTGTGAATCCGTATTGTTTCTCAGGTTAATTAATATGATAGATGACAACGTTGTATTAAATTTTAGCGTGAAAAAAAAAATCGGAAAATTCTTTGGGTACGATGCAAAAAAGGCTAGCACAAATTTAAATTTGGAAAGAATTTGACATCAAACAGAAAAAAATTCAGAAAAGTAATTAAATATTTATTTACTATAAAAATAAAATTCAAATCCTCTTGATCGATTCGAAAAATTTAGTAAGTCTATTTCTAACAAAACGACGTTTAATACTGAAATAAGTTTTCTCGAAATAGGTTTTTACATTTGTTTGAGATATTTCATCGACAAAAAAATTTCATAAAGTGGTTTTCGATACTATTAGATTTTTTAACTGACAATTTTCAGAATTTAATTCTTATTTACTTATTGCAATTTTAGACCCGGTTTTAGTTGAACAACTTTTATATTTCTTCGGTCGATTTAAGTAGCTAATAAATTTTTGACATGATAACGTCTTATAAATCGAAGAACGCCGGCTGCACGCACGAAAAAGCATGACTCATTGTCGCGTTCCGCCTGAGCCGAGCGTGCGAGCGAGAGCGCGGAACAAGCGATCTCTTTTCCACTCCATCGACCGATGCGCCCGAGTAGAAGAGGCCGCACACAGCCTACACGTAATATGTTTTGTCAACTGTTTATAAAGTGAAATGAAAACTTAATGTGATTTCCATTGTTTATTACAACAATAATTGCGGCAAGTGATACTAATTCAATTCAATTCATGAAGATATGGAATTTTTCATCAATGTTTTCTTATGATGTTATCACGTAAAATTACCGACTTTATATTTAACCAATTTTTTTTGATGAATTTTTAGTCCAATTTCTTATGTTTAAAATAACATTTTAAAAGTTGTAAATTCTCTTCGATTCCATCATATTTTTTTTATTGTTTTTGATACTTTTATATTATCTTTATTTTTAATGATTTTGAAAAAAGATGATTGATTACACAAAAGGAGATAGCCTAAAAATTGAAAGTGAATTTCTTGTTTCAAAGACGTTAAAAATGTAATTAATTTAGTTAAAAATTATTTAGTCATTGAAATAGGTTTGCTCAGATGGTTTTTATTTTATTTTTTTGAAATAATGGTAGCTTATATTCTGTTGATTAGGTTTGCAACTTTAGTGATCTTCACAGTATTTGTAATTATTAATCGATTAGTATTATAGACTGAAGGAATCACAAAAATGACTCCTTTCACGGTTGAATGACTTTCTCGCGGGAGAAGTATAAATGGGAAATATAGGAGATAATGTAATTTATCATCTCTGGCTTTGATCTGTCATCCGTCGTACATGGTACACTCATCGACCCGTTGTTTGTGGTATTGTGGACTCTGTAGGTATCTGTTTTATATCTCCTTTTAGTCTGGCGCGTTTCTCGCGCATTGAGACCGTATCGCGCGAAACATTTATGAAATTTTAACGAAACCTTCCAATAAAAACTACGCAAAACGTTCAAGTTTCAAAAACGGTGAATCAAATTTAAAAGTATTGTATTGACATATAATGTTGACATCGGCACGCCGATGAGGCGAACTCTCCAAACTTTTCCCCATCCCGAGATCGCCCGACGTGCCCAAGGCAGATGGAAGATTTTATTTCAAAAAGTCACGTGATGTTAACTCAGCCGAACGCGGTGGCGCCACCTGTTCAGCCCGTGGAGACTGATTCCGTCGTTTTTGACTTGACTGTTTTTTGTCATTTCTTTTCACGCTTTCGTGATCTTTTATGGTTTTAAGTTTGACGGATTTGACGAAGTTTGACGGACAAAAAGTGTCATAAATCATAGAACATATCAAAAAGTCGAAGATGTGTATGGGAGATGTGGTGAAAAATGTATGATAATCTTACAAATGCGTATGTGTGCGTGTGGGTGTGCGTGTGCGTATGTGTGTCTGTGTGCGTGGGTATGTGTGTGCCTGTGTGCGTGTTTGTGTATAAACCTTTTATAACTTTTGAATGGCTTGACCGATTAGAACCAAACTTTGGCATTCCAAAGAGTTCCATCAAACTTGAATTTCCTGAAAATTAGAACCGATTCGGATCTATAGGTTACAAGAAATTTAAAAAAAATTTAAAGAAGTTTTTTAAATTGTATTTTTTTGGAATAATTTTTAAACGGCTTTATCGATTGATTCCAAAAACGAAACTGCCAGGCGGGTCAAAATCGGTTTTGATTCATTCGCGAGATATCGTGAACGAAAAAAATCGCATAAAGTGATTTTTTCAAAATACTCCAAAATTTTGTACCTAATTAAATGCATATTCTGAATTCTTTTATAGAACTCAAAAACCTGCGTTGATTGTCGCTAGTTTAGTTAAAATCTATTAATTTGTTCAAGAGATATCAAAAACAAAAAATAAAAACACTTTTCTTAAGAAAATTCTGAAATTCTGTATTGAATCAAATTCGCATTCTTAACTTTTTTTAAAGAGAAATGGAGATTTTTAATTCTAAGTGCTTAAAACGTACTATAACTATATTTCAAGCTGAGCTCAAAAAAGTACTATATTTTACTGATCTCAATATATTTGAACCCTTTGGACCTATTTAATAACACGAAGTTTCAGGAGAGGCCTGACAGGTAAGCCGTAGTTCGAATTTTTAAGCTTACACATTAAGCAAATTTCAAAAATTGATAGACAGGTATATTTTGATATTCAAGGAGCTCAAAAACAAATCGACAAATATCACAGCGGGAAGTTTTAGGGATGGCCTTCAGGGTCCACCGTTTTTCAGATTTTTATAAGAGTGATATATTTATTCATATATTATAATGTAATAATATAAGATGTAACACTTCAAAAAATGTGTCTCATTATCAAACCCCAAGTAGTTATTTGACCCTTTGACGGCTGTGGTCGGATATAAATTGTGACGGAGAGGTCAGTGCCAAATATATCAGACAAATTAGTAATTTTAGTTTTTTTGTATATACTTTTTCACATAATTAAAGAACATAACTGTAATGTGTAGATCAATGTAAAGAGGCCACCATCTTTGTTCCAACCTCGTCTTCCTTTAGTGTGCAACTCGTCAAAAGGAAACACCCACTGAGCACACTGCCTTTTGGTTTCGGGGATGCTATCGGTGAACCCAGCCTCCGTCACCTGTAACTATTTCGTATGCAGTATTTGAGTCGCTATCGGCAAATCTTTGCACCATTTCCCGGCACCAATTAATATGACGGAGTTTTTGAACCTCGATCAAATCATGAGCTATCCACCGAATACAAAGTTCCCTGACCCCTGACCGTTAAATATTCATGAAGGATTTCGTGTACTTGACGCATACCGATACCTAAGCTTGTTCGAATCTGCTGATAGGTCACTTTGTTGCTAGTCTCTATTATGAGCCGCACACGACAGACGTCATCGGTCGTCAGAGTAGATGGACGTCTGTCTCGCAGAGCGTCAGTCAGATTAGTGCGACCACGTTCGAACTAGTTAAGTCAGTTATAATAAACAATGGCAAGTGGTGATGTTTCATTATAAATTGCCAACCGAAGTCTGTTATAACTTTCTTGTTGGCTTAAATGGCAACGAAGGTCATAGAAAATCATTTCACGAAAATTCTCTGGCGTTAAATTCATGTTAACGTTAGATAAACAATTTTCTTTTTGGCGTCAATCTCTTAAGACAAATGACAGATGAATGCAATATACATAATAAGGTTCGCAAAGATTTCCCTTTTTATAATTTATTTTTTTATTTTCCAGTTTCTATATGGCCAATTCCAAAAAAAATAAATGTCACTACATACAGAGGAGCCTACCAGCTGACGTCAAGTAAAAAATGACTACATAATCACCGTCTGTCGATGAATCTTTTAGTTCGTATAGAACTGAATTTCAAACCAGTTCTATACAACCTATCAACTGAACTTGTTGGCACGAGTATGTGTATACCACATATGCCGTATGAAACCAATCACGCATCTTTCCGGAAATATTCATAATCTCCCTCTTATTTAAAAGAACTCTGCCAAGAAACCAAAGTCGTTGAAGTAGCCGTTTCCGCGAAAAATAGCTTAGAACATGTACTGAAAATTCACGAGCTAACAACTTTAGCACCAGTCGCCGCGTTGTACAGCCGCGTGCGCTTGTTGAACTTGTACGGAAGCTGGTATTTTGTTTAATCGCTTTTTTTAAAGATTTTACGACTGAGAATTTTTTTTCACAGGTAGCGTAGTATTAGTATCAGTAACAATTATAATTGTTTTATAAATTTAACATTTATGCTATAGGATAAATGTTAAATTTACGATATTGACGTTTTTGAAACTAGGATTGTGTGTGATTAATATTGAAACGTTTAATACCATTCACTTTTGTCAATTATAAAAACATGATTTATTGTTGGGGATTTTAAAGAGGTTATATTGCTGTGGCTCTAAGGCTTTGTAGTGAAACTTACTCTGACAGTTGACAACCAGCGAATTCACAAATAATATTTTGTGCTGTGTATTGTTTAGGCAATAATTTTCCTTAGTTTGTCTTGTTTGTTTGGAGATGAGTGGAACACATGTAGAAAATCAGACACTAATTTAATAATACCATCAGCGAACTATACATCACGGACATCAGAGATGTAACAAAATACTTTTGAAAAAGTATTTGAGTACAAAATGCAAATACTTTTTTAATATAGTATTTCAAATACTAGATACAAAATACTTTTGCCTTTGGTATTTAAATACTAAATACAAAATACGTATTTTCAAAATACTTTATCGAAATAAAATACTTTTTGTTAAAATTACTTGTATTCTTTATTTATTAACGATTTTAAAATTACAAGCTCTTCAAAAGAGTATCAGACATGTTACGTCTGTGTGGACGCATTATCATACCACCATACGAAAAACAGCCGTTCCACTGGTGCCGAACTCGGGAGACAAGTGTTGTATCGTAGAAAGACTTTTTATAGTTGGATATGTGTTGAGGATATTCAGACTTGTGTCTTCATCTCTTAAATATTGGAGGGTCTCCAAATCAGTGCAGGTGCTGCTGTTGCCATCAGTAGAGGTTGTTGAGGAGTCTGAATCATTGAACATATAATAAGACTCACTTTTTTGCTTCTTTTTCAATGTTGATGTTTGTGGGTGTGCACTTTTAAAATCTTCTTGTTTGAATCTCCGCAATTCTGCAATGAACAACTCCTTCACATACTCCTTTTCAGTTCTTGGTACCCACTTTAACTTGAATAAGGGATATGACACAGCTGCTAAAATGCTGTCTTTGGCACGAGTGTCATACAAGTTATATTTTTCAAACCGATTTAGTATACTTTCTTTTATTATATCAATTAAACCACCACAATATACTGGATTTTCTTGCTTCAATAAGTCCAACATTTTGTGCATTCGATACAATTCTGGCTGTAGGCATCCATAAAAGTCTCCTTGTCACCTCTAAGCTTCGAATGGCTTCAGATATGGGCTTGATGTGTTAATGTACTCAATCAAAACTGTACTTCTATCTCTTTTAAGACGGCCAATCCTAGTTTTCTCAGAACTTCATTGATGGTTTCTTGGACTTTCAAAATATCAGTAATGCAATCATAATAGGAATTCCACCTGGTTGGACAGGGGCTTGTTGAGATTTACCAGTGATTTCCAGGTAAATTTCACAAGCTTTTGGAGACCTAGCACATAAATTCCATACAGCCTGACATTTAGCCATGGCCGCATCATGTACTTTTCTGTATGACTTATTGTTACTTCTGACTTTGTCTATGTCCCGAGAAGGTATTAAAGGAAATATTTGTAAAACTTTAATGTTTAACATCAGATTTCGTATAAAGCTTTTGAGTTAATGTTTAGGTACTTACATTTTGCATTAAAATCCCAATATTGGGCAAGC
This sequence comes from Eumeta japonica, assembly GCA_005406025.1. NCBI lineage: Eukaryota > Metazoa > Arthropoda > Insecta > Lepidoptera > Psychidae > Eumeta > Eumeta japonica. The sequence goes on along the minus strand of BGZK01001974.1, from coordinate 81,275 downwards.
AATCACTGAGTAATTAATATAAAGTATTAAGTAGCACACCAAATCCAACTCTATATTAAATAGACAATATATTTTTGATAAAAAAACAATACAAACACTACTACTTGTATTAATAACTGTCGGCGTTAGACATAAAACGTAACCGAGGCAAAATTAAATAAAACTAAAAAGGCGCGTACGGCGTAATGACTTAAGACAGGTATGTGCGTTTTGTTTAATCTGTCATTTTGTGCATAGACTTTCAAAGCTGCAGCGCCACTAGTGGCCATTTTCTGAATCGCGGAATGCTTTAGAAAAATAAAAGCTAAAAAAGTATTTTGTATTTTACAAACCATTTTTCAAATACAAAATACGTCTCGAATAGTATTTCAATTAAAATACAAAATACTTTTAAAAAAGAGTACTTAAGTACAAAATACGTATTTTGTATTTAGATTTTAAATACAAGTATTTCAAATATGTCACAACTCTGACGGACATCAAGTGTCATTTGTAGGTAAGTGACTGGATAAATTCTTTAAAAATAGTACATCGCGGTGTACGAGCGCGGGGTAGAATTCAAGTCCGTCACATGCTGCTGCCATCCGACAACCGCGCTCGCACTTGCAGTCTGGGCGAGTACTTATTAGGGTTGTGTCTATATTATTTTATAAGTGTTTTTTCATTATTATATTTTTGTTATAGTTACATTGGAAAAGTTCTAAAAAAGATGCAGATTATGAATATTTGCGGAAAGATGCACGATCGATTCTATACGATATTTTTTTAAACGACTTAAACATTATAATTTATTCAAAATGACATCAGCACTAAGATGGCGTTTTACTTTTTTACAACCCTTTTAACATAGGCATGTTAAAAGGGTTGTAAACCAGACTATGATCAAAACAGACAGGCATATGACCTACCACGAGATTCCGACATCCTTAGATATAGGCATGAGTCAAATACGATCAATCCTACACAAACGTTGGTATAAAAAGGTGTTCTCGCGGTGGATCCCACATCGTTTGACTAAGGCTAAAAACAACGGACCGCATCACTTGGCGCAATGTCATGCTCACCAGATTCAAGGAAGGGTCGTCGAATTTGGTGTGGGACATACTAACATGTAACGAAACATAGATTTTTGCTACGACCCCTAAACAAATCAGAAATCGACCATATGGCTCTATCAGGATGAACCGAAATCAACCATTGACGCGCGACCGAAGTCCTTCTAAGCGGATGATCGCATCTTTTTTTAATAAAACTGGACACGTGGCTACTGTTGCTGTGGAGCATTGTCGTACCATGAAAAGTGATTGGTGCACGACCATTTGTTTACCAGAAGTCATTGGCAAACTCCGTAAAAATAACGGTACACGGTGTATTATCTTGCATCACAATGCCAGTTCTCACACGGCCAGACAAATTTTGAAGGGAACTTATGAGCGATCCTGTATATAGTCCCGACCTTGCACAATGCGACTTTTTTGTTCGCCAAAATTAAGAACCAATTACGCGATGAACGATTTTTATCATCAGAAGAGGCTGTCGAAGAGCATGAAAAACATGTTTCCGAGATCACCAGAGTGGATTAGCATAAATGTTTTCAAAATTGGTTTATTTGTAAGAAAAAGTACATTTATGCTAAGGGAGAGAATATTTTGAGACAATAAATTCATTTCTTACCATTCATAGTAATTTATTTTCTCATTCATAGCTGGAAATTTTAGTGCGCCCTACGTAGATAGTTATTTGTAACAGACTAAAGAGTCTGTTTCAGCTTGTCACCAAAAGACAGAGGACTCAATGTAGAAGTCGAGTGTGGCATCTACAAATAAACCATACATATCACATTGTAAGGTAAAAAAGGGCTATATTTCAATTAAAACAATGGTACTGTAATATAATCTATTTCATAGCAGTTTCTTGGTGCACTGCGTTGGAGTGTTGTGTGAGGCAGCAAAAATAAAAACACTTTTGTTGCAAAACAATTGTTATAATTAAAATAATAGCTGAACATATTTAGCAGCAAGTGAACAGTGCTTGATGTACGTACGACATGACAAAACAACAGCGTCATTGGTGGCTACGTCTATAAGCAAAATATTAAAACACCTTGCATTTGGCTGTCGAGGCAGTCACTTGGTATTCAAATATTTTATAACATGCCACTTTACTGATAGATTGATGAGACGAAACAGACCAGGTACATGGTTTTTTGTGACCTAACACAGATGTACGGTACTCATAATGCACATATTTTATATGGTTTATCTCCTGCATAAATGCAGACGTAACTTTTCGAATTACTTAAATAAAATGCATATATCTACAAAATTAATCTCAGATACAAGCACACATATGATCTTTTAAATGTCTCGATTCAGCGGCACTGTACTCACGCTGCCCGCATTTACAGTTTATCACGCTCATGCGGCTGCATATGGATTATTAGGGTACCTGGTCGAGATGCAGTGTAATGCGTCTGCTGCTAACATTTATCTTTTCAGCCGTATGAATGCGTATGTGTCTTTTTAGATGGTCTTGTTTAGATGCACTGTACTCGCACTGTCCACATTTATACGGTTTATCTCCCGTATGAGTGCGCCTATGTATTTTCAAACTACCCAGTCGAGACGCACTGTACTCACACCAATCACATTTATAAGGTTTTTCGCCCGTATGAGTGCGCATGTGCCCTTTCAAATGCCCCAGCTGTGATGCACTGTACTCACAATGGCCACATCTATACGGTTTCTCACCCGTATGAATGCGCATGTGTAACTTTAAAGCGCCTTGTCGAAATGTATTGTAATCACATTGTTCACAGTTATAAAATTTTACGTTTGCGTGAATGTGCATGTGGCTCTTCAAATCGTTTATATCAGAAGTATTATATTGACAATGCTCACACTTGTGCCGCTCTTCGCCCATGTGTGTGCGCATATGTCTTTTTAAATTACTTGTACTAAACGAGTTATAATCACAATGCTTACATTTGTATGGAATATCAACCGTGTGGGTGCTGCCATCTAAATTACTCAATTGCAATTTACTGTAATTAAAATTCTCGGTTTTATGTAGCTTATTGGAACAATTTGTAGGTTTTATCCTTGTGTCCTTCTTTGAATTCAATTTTTTAGTTGCTCTATATTTGCATTGTCCACATTCATCTTGTTTTCTACCAACTTCTGCATTTGCTGCAACCACTGTCGTGTCAGTTCCACAATCGCAGTCTGTCTGTGGCACGTCTTGTGTGGCCGTAGATATGCCTTGACTATCTAAATGACAATGAGATTGTTCACTCTGATAAAATTTATCTGTGCTTTTGACTTCTAACAGAAAACTGGTGCCACAAGGAACTTCAAAACTTTTTCCACTGTTGACCTCTTCGACTTCGTTACGTGAAGATCGCGCTGGTTGGCCAAGTACTGTCACATAAAAAATATAATTAACATATTGAATAAAAATGTCATCATATTACAATAAACATTTGAGGAATAGCGCGTAAATAAATCATCTACAATAAGTCAATATCTTGTTAAGAAAACAGTAAACAAAAAGCCCTTAGAAGCAGTAACTCGCAGACCATGAATGTGTCATGCCTACAGTATTGGACATACATATGTCCCCGAAGTCCCCGAGAACTAGATAGACACTACCGAGTGATACACCCGACAAACCGTAGCTTCCGCAGTCACAGAACTACTTAGAAGCTAGCGAGTGACCCCCCGACCAACGGCAGGCTTCGCACTCACAGAACTACCTAGACGCTAGCGAGTGAAACACCCCGACTTACCGTAGGTTCAGCAGTTACAGAACTACCTTGACCCTACCAACCGTGGCCTCCGCATTCAGAGAACAACCTAGACGCTAGCGGATGACACACCCCGATTTACTGTAGGTTCCGCAGTTACAGAACTACCTAGACCCTACCAACCGTGGCCTTCCCATTCAGAGAACTACCTAGACGCTAGTGAGTGACACACCCCGACTTACCGTAGGTTCTGCAGTTACAGAACTACCTAGACCCTACCAACCGTGGCCTTCCCATTCAGAGAACTACCTAGACGCTAGTGAGTGACACACCCCTTACTACCGTAGGTTCTGCAGTTACAGAACTACCTAGACCCTACCAACCGTGGCCTTCCCATTCAGAGAACTACCTAGACGCTAGTGAGTGACACACCCCGACTTACCGTAGGTTCTGCAGTTACAGAACTACCTAGACCCTACCAACCGTGGCCTTCCCATTCAGAGAACTACCTAGACGCTAGTGAGTGACACACCCCGACTTACCGTAGGTTCTGCAGTTACAGAACTACCTAGACCCTACCAACCGTGGCCTTCCCATTCAGAGAACTACCTAGACGCTAGTGAGTGACACACCCCGACTTACCGTAAGCTCCGCCCTCAAAAAACTACTTAGACTCTAGCGAGTGGTACATCCCGACTAACTGTAGGCTCCGAACTCACAGAACTACCTGGACACTAGCGAGTGACGCACCCCGAACAACCGTAGCCCTGCATTCACAGAACTACCTAGACGCTAGCGAATGACATACGCCGACCAACCGCAAGCTCCGCACTCACAGAACTACCTAGACTCTAGTGATACATCCCTTCCAGCCGGCAGCCCCACACGTACGGCAATTGCAAATGGTAAACACCTTAATAGCGCGTTTGACTGACGATGTATCACAGATGACAAAAATAATGTGAAACGTTATTTTTTGACGCCATGCGGTTTCATTATCTTCATAGTACATCTATTAGATATAATATTTAATCATTCTAATTTATGAGACTACTTTTACTTCTAGAAGAACAATTCGAGAGAATACCTAATTACAAAAGTCATAATATACAATACCCGAATAGGGCGATGCTAGGGCCGTGCTGTCAGATGAGTTGGTGCTGGGATATGTGGCTGGAGAACTGGCCTGCGATAAGAAATGATATCACTGAACAGATTTGCCTTTAAACTTTAAAGGCGATTACAATTTTATGGCTATACCCTTATTATGAATTAACACATCGTTTTAATAACCCACAAAATTAGCCATTATAAAATTAGGCAAATGAGGTTTTCCTAGACAACTCCATATTTCAGAATAGATGGGTATTCAGTAATGAAACTGAGCTTAAGAATAGTAATTGAAGATAAATATATTTCGTCATTCAAAAATTCATAATTAGTAGATCGGTAGAAAATTAAACAAGGTTTTAGTTTATTGAAAGAATTTAAATTCCTCAAAGAATAAAGATACCAAATACACACTCAAAATGGTATGGTAGTCACTGGAAGCTCAAAGTCAAAGATATTTAGGGTTTGTTAATGGTCTATCAAATAGATTGTATACTTTTTGCATTACATACATTTCAACGAAGTAAGTTCAATATAAAGTAAGTTCAGGATAATGATCAATATGGCTATGAAGAATGACATCGAGGTTGGCTTCAAGATCAATGTTACAATCAGACTTGTGGCATAGAACAGGATCAATGAATGAGAGCCAAATGCATTCAGGGATGGTATTGAAATCTAGAACATGTAAGCGTTTTGGATAGAGATCTAAAATTAGAATACAATTAAATTTTATGAACGTAATTTGTTATTGATACTCATGTTGACAGACATGTAAATGATGTAACGGGTATCACATTACTATAATATAAGGAATTAATGTCACACTGTTGAAGATACCAAAGTCTGTGATGGGAGGGGGCAGGGCACGGTCTTCGGCTGCAACTCTGATGGTCCAATGTACAACTCTTGTTTGATCATGATATCTTCTATTTTACCTTCTTCTTTTATTACAAAACGATTTTTCTATAAAAATAAACATTTTACATTTTATTTATCTCATATTCTTCACAACCAAATATAGATTATATTTGCATTATGTCAATATCACAAATAGCTCTCAATATATACAATTGTCATTAAATTAATTGAGATATGATGATATAATTATGGAATAAGAACAATACTGTAGTATTCATAATCGGTGCTACTAATGTGAGAAAATCATTTATTTTAATACTCATAACACATGTGAAATAATTCATGTATATATTTTACTATTATAACTTCAGTAGTTCATGGCCTATTTCAATGAGCATTATATATATACACATATGTACATATATTTATAACTGATTGAATTACCCATTGAAGAATTCTTTTCAAAAGGAGAATAAGAGGTACTTCATTTTTGTTAACACTCGATTTTGGTCTCTATTTGATTTGCGTTCCGCGGACTGTACATAATAATTGATTCTCAAGGTGTAAGCTACAATAAATAAATAACAAAATGACAGTTTCAACATACCGTGATTTGTCTAAGTAGATTTTTTTCATTAGGTTTGCCATTTTTTAGATCTGGACATCTTGGGGGAGCACAAACATCACACACATTTCTTGCAAACGAATTTTTTGCAAACGTTTCATAGAATAATTTATGGACAGATTGATGCGAGCAATAGCTGATGTTTGCATGATTGAAATCATACTCCAACGGTAACTCCTCATATGTACTATCTTGATTTTTAATATGTTCGACATCTATGTTTGGTTCCAAATGTTTGCCATCACCATCATCACAACAATCTCGATGTTGCATGAGCTTATCAAATTTTATATTTTCCATGTGATGATTTAATATCTGTTGCATTGTATTATCTGGCAAATTTGGGGTTGGTATAGTCTGGCTCATAAATGGACAAATTTCATTAATGTTGTGGTGTTCTGTGGGATACCGGTGCATTTTTTTCGATTTTCCAACTTCAATAACATTTTCTAACTGCGCTTTCGATACCTTTTTTGGTTTGGCAGTTGGTAATTCTCCAGTGTCTATAACTCTTTCGTGCTGCGTAATTATAGATTCTGTGTCGGGACATGATGAAGTCAATGGTGCTGTAGTGACTGGCGGCAGGTACCAGGAAGGGCCTGCTTCTTGCCTTGGAATAATTACAACGGAAGTAAAGTTTAACTGTGTTCGGAGTTTTTTCCTTAACCTGTATTCTCGCTGATAATCGGCCCTAGTCTTTTTGGCTGGCTTATTTCCATTGATTTTTTGTGCTTTTTTCAGTTTTTTTTTAAGTCTATATTGTCGCTGATATTCTATTTTCTTTTGCGAAGTCTTTTTCTTCTGCTCAGGATTGTTCAGTATTTTCTGTTTTTGTCTAAGCCTGTACTCTCGCTGGCGCTGTGCCTGAGTTTTCATTTTTCCATCAGGATTGCTTAGTATTTTCTGTTTTTGTCGGAGTCTATAATCTTGCCGCTCTGCTTGAGTTTTCGATTTTTTGGGAGCTGGTATTAATGATGGGCTGGTTACAGAACTGCAAAAGATAAAGTCAACAATCCAAATTATTCAGGAGTACAAACGTTGATTTACATTAACTTTAATATACATATATAAAAAGTCATAGGACATATATTCAGAAACGCTTAGTTACTGAGATTTTTGAAAATCGTAATTACTGCACAGTTCAAGTACTATTGCCACATTTTGGCAGAATGAGTGAATATGAGCATGTGAGTGTACATACATATACAATTTATCAAATGTATATTATATATATTACAAATACATTCAATAGTACATACACACACAATTTAAAAGGCGCACATGTCTGTATGTACAATCTATACCATATATAAACATGAATTATACCACCTTGTAACCCGCATCTACATGGTCTTCAGATTTTATTTTATCATCATTTGAATATGTGTGTTCCATATCTCGCTATATTTTATTAACTTTGTTTACTTCTCTGTAAATATAAATAACAATATCAGTAGATATTAATAATATAATAAGAACATTTGTCTCGGAGTATATAAGCTAGGCTAAGAGGTCAAATAAACTCATCTCTTATAATACTAAGAGCCAATTTTTCAATGAACAAGTAAGATGTCAGATAGTTATACCATGAATAAATTTATTTGTTTGTTTTATTCATCAAATAATGTAAATGAGTTTTTCATTTGTTGAATAATTCGCAGTTAGTTATTCTATGTTTGTCTGATGAAAATTCACACATTAAAGTGAAGAGCGAGAAAGATTTATTGCCGTATATTTGAGTTGGAGTGAGCTGCGTAAACTGCAAGGTGCATGACGTAGGTTAGTTTTGTACTGTGTCGGTCTTCTGTAAGGAGTAATAGTGTTCTGTGGTGTCAGTAGTACAAAACATTAGTATTTTGTGGTTTTGTGTATTTTATTGGTTCATTTTATTTCAATTATGCTTCATAAAAATCATCTAAAGAAGTCAAATTTCAAATTATATTAAATTGTATGTTTTAAAAATAATTTATTATTACTTTATTTAAATTCAAAATGTCAATTTTAATTATAAACTGTAATTATTTAATTATATAAGTACGTAATATATTACATGTAACCTTAGCAGTGCGTCTATAATATAATGTTCATTCTCTCATAATCGATGAAATTCATCTACTATTTTCGTTTCGATACCTATTGATTCCAAGTAAACAAGACTTTTGAAAAAAAAAAAAACAGCAATCCAAAATCTTAAAATAATTAAATAATTAGTCATTTTCGAAGTCAGTATCAGTCAAAGATATGCCAGTTGTGGGGGTTACATCAATTTTCATAATTTGACTCAATACTTACGTTTGGACTCAATATTTTGTTTATGTATTAATTTGTTGAAATTTGTTTTTTCTTGGTAAAATTTGCATTCTTCGATTCCTTTATTTTATATTTTTAATTTGCTTTGTTTTAGCTGACACCGACTAATTATTTAATTATTTTAAGATTGCATAGGAAAACAAATTTCATAATTCAACTAACTCTTACTGGTAACATTTACTTATGTTATAACATTAATATATATATTTAGAACTGTGAATGTTAAATTATCTAAAACCTCCTTAAGAAATCCATGTCGTCCCACTGAGCAAAAAGGTCAAGTCTTCATTACACACATTCTCTTCGTACAGGTGAAATTAAATAACACTGCATTAAATATTCATCTTCAATAAACAAATCTTTATGTAATTCAAAATAAATTAATTTTTAAGGGTATCAAGGTTTCACTATCTTAATAGTGCTCTACCTGGCTAACATAAAGCCAGATAACTTTATTCCCCACATAGCCAATTTATTCTAAGAATAACCATTACCTTACTGCTGAAAAATGCTAAATCGTCTTATTCAATGAATAAATACTATTTGACGCTTACCTGATGTTTATTTGTCTAATGAAAAACTGGCCCTAAAAGCACAATATAGTTTTATTCATGTTTATTAACATTTGATTAAACATAAAAATAATTTAAGATAATAAAACTTTCAATTTCAAAATATCCTCATTGAAATATCGGTAACAATGCCGAGAACAGTTAACACCACATACATCGCAAGCTTTAGTCACATACATTGAAAATAGAACATCTATAAATAAACAATGGAAAGAAAATACATGCATTCAGTAATATAGCACGTGCATGTATGTTGTGCAGAGAGGCAACCTATCAATTTTACTTTTTCTTATATAATTTCACACCCTGTCTAATTTACTTACCATGGGCCGTGTATGAAAATTGACTCAACAAGTGAATTCTAAAATATTTTTATAAAAAGAAAAAGGCTGCTTTGGGTGACTATCCCTGAAATATCTTTATCAAATTTTAACATTTACACTTTCTATAGAGCAAATCCGAAAAGTTGTAATTTCACAAATATTTTACAATATGCCAAAATTGGTATTAAAGTAACATTTATGAACAATACATAAATCAATTCGAAACAGAATTAAAGTTCATTTCTCATCACTTAAAAGCCTTCCCGACTTGAAGGAGTCTATATAAAACGAACCTTAATATCGCACTGGTCGGTTGGAGTCCCGGGCTTGTGGGGCTCCGAGAGACTTCTCTCGGGCGGCGCGCCGTGGTAAAGCGGTCGGGTCCGTTCTGAACACTACCCTAAATTCTACCTTGTAGCTTACATGTTTGTAAAACTCAAAAATTAACATACGTTTCTATGTTTGAACTTTGCTAACAAGCATCAAATTATAGATGATCACACTACATTTTAAATGACATCAAAAGCAATGTGCTGTTGGGGTAAAGCAAAAATGGTTAAAGCTATTGCGTTTTCTGCTTCTAACACCCTCAATGCTTATTCTGTTTTAGCAGTAATCAATAGAAATTATACCTGAATAACAAACAAAATTCACTTTCACAATACGCAACAACAAAAGTGCTACTACTTCAAAGTTGATAAGTCATTAAGTGTGTAGTAATTATTTAAGCACAAAACAACCATATTATTCTATCACAGCTATATTAATGTATTATTTGTTGCTATAAGCACAAAACCACAAAAAACAATAATAAAATTGAAGCTTTTATTTACGAAACAATCAGTCAATGAGAACTATTTATATTGTGAATAGTCTATAGAAGTGATCAATATTATCTATGGATTTTAGTTTATAAAATAGTGTCACATGTATACTTTAGGTCACCATAGAGCCTATGAAGGTATGATTTTTATTGAAATAACTTTGTGATTGTATCTTAGAATTATCTTCGGTTTGATTAAATAAGATATTTAGTTCACTCTACTTATTTGTATTTCACAAATGAAAATGATGTACAACCTATTTGCCAAATATGGTATTAGCAAACATTAATAAATATGGGAAAGAAAACACAAATTAGAAAAATACCTAGAGCAAAATAATTGGTCACATTTTTTTTCGTAAGTATGAACCAATTTAAGAAATTTATAAGGATAATATTTTTTGGATCTTTATTATTTAATGTATTGCCTCGTTTTTTGCTGTAAAAAGATCTCGCTCACGCTTTCGATCTCGAACCCTGTAAATGTAATCCCAGACCGACGTAGAACTACAACCTTTCTTGAATATGTTCAGAACAGTATACAGGAAAACATATCCAAATTCGATAACTAGTACGAAGCTTAAATATTGAGTATGTATAACGTTATCTTTTTACACATAGGCATTTCCCTGAAATCTAGAAAACACCCACACCAAATTGCGGAATTTGATTAAAATCCGCCTAATTTCAAATCTTTAAAGGTTACGCAATATAATACTGGCAAAACCCACACGGTTTATATATTTTTTTTCCGGAGTAAAAGTATTCTGGGGCCAGATACACTTATACTAAATATCACCAAATTAAGATTTTAGCAATGGTAGATAAATTTAGATAACATTTCAGATATATTCAACGAGGACCGTGCTTTTTCTAGGATAAATTATATTCTGCATTTCAGTTTGATCACTAAATTATTTTTATGCAGAAAAACAAGGTAGCATCAAATCTGAAGAGAGACAATAATGTGCTTTGTTTCTTGCTCCAAATTAGCGTACTACCTGAAACGTCAAACGGACCTCTTGGACTTGTTTAGTATTCAGTTAAATTAAACAGTTTACCTTTTAGAACTTACAGTTTATGCTGACACTATTTGTTTCGGTCGTATGTCAAACAAGAGTATTTTCTGCACGGTGGCGGTTTTGCCTTTTATCGATTTCTCGTATTTTCCGTGCTATTTACGATATGCAGTCCATAATTAGGTTCTTAAACATATCAAAATGCAACTCTCATTCAGGGCAGATGCAAATTGTTATCGAATGGGTACTTAAAATATGATAATTCTAAGAACTGTTCGATTAGACTATAACTATACAAGATCACATAATAATATTAAACACTTCTAACTTATGGGGCTGATAAAAGCCGCACCGTTTCGTTTCTTGGCGCTGCGGTATTTTCAGATGTACTTTTCACTTTTGCAAATGTAGAAGAACAACCCGTATGAATTATTCGCACGGTACGGCTAGTATATATGTATATTATACAAAAAAAAAATTGCATTGCTAATTGTAGAATAAAAAAAAAGATAGCGCGTGGAATTCCTCTGTGTGGAAGAAATGAATCTTCGTAATGTGGAAATGAAAATAGGAAGGGATAGAAATAGATTTTAGAGAACTCGTATTGTTTCTTTAAGACAAACTTCATTAACATTGCTTACAATTCACAATTGATTGCATCTTCGAGTGGAGAAATATCCACATCTATTGGAATATTGGACACTACTCGTCGCTAACGCTCGCGTTGGCCTGCAACAGGTACACTACGCGCATGCGATCGAGTGCCATGCACTCACTTTCGCTGTCTCTTTCTACTCCCCCCTTCTCAGGAGCGTTAAACGTTTAACGCAACCTTGTTGGAAGTCGCATTAGAAGTTTCACTTCAATAAATTAATCGCTAGATAAATATAATTATTCTTCCAGTAATAATATGGTTACATACATATTTACATAGGGTAATTACTGAAGCCTGGTTGGCTCACCGACGACTTGTAAGAAAAGGCGCCACGGAGGCCAACAAGTGAACTTCTGGACTTGAGATGCCGATTTGAAACTTGCCGTGTAAAAAATTAAGTAATGTCAGTAAAACCAAATAAGTTTAATTTATATCAATTCAACACTAATGTAAGATGAATATATTTCGTTTGCATTTATTGCAAAAGTTTCGTATTATATATATATGTGTGTGTGTGTGATTGTATATTATGTTAATAAAAAGATGATATAGGAAGACTTTCAAGTAAGCACTACCTAATCTAGATTTAAAACGTATTTTTTATTATAACGAGAAATTAAAATATATATATAATATTTTATTTGCAGTGACTTGTTGATACAGATTTAAAGATCATAAATTGAAAATTCAATCCCATAATTTTTTTTTACTGTTATTAACTCTTATGGATTGGAATATACTTATCATTGGGTACTGATAAAAAACTTCAGATAAGCTAAAGTAATTTGTAACATTAAACAGGTACAGTGTTATTTTATATTAGATATAAATCTTACAGGTATTAACATAAGCGACAGGAAGTCTGTATATGTTTTGAGAGAAGGTAATGATCAACAAATAATTAAATGTAAATAATTCAGCTTACATTATACACATTTCATTTTCACTTTTCACTATTTTTACAATTAAAAGATTATCTTTCATCCGATAGTTGGACAAATAAGTTATTTTATTCACCCATTTAGCATACGACCAGACACTTTAAAAAAGAAAGAAAGAAAAGCAATAATTTTTTTTAAATTATTGATGCACATAATATAGCAAGCAATTATTTATAAAATGATATCAAATTTATATATAGAGTAATTGTGTGGTTTTTTTCTAAAAGGGGATGCAAAGCCTAAAGCTTAATGCATTAATGTATTTTAGTGGTTAGAAATTAGATTTAATAATTTAAATTAAATTTAATATTTTTCTGTGCAAATGATGTCTGTAAATTAATGTAACTATATAGTTATTACATTCTCTAAATAGTATTTACATTCTCTTTCGATCCAACAGCTTTAATACCCTCCAAAAAATTAAACTCGATTTACTGGCACAAAATATATGAAATGAAAAATCAGAATATTTACGAGACATTTTACATTTAATTGCATTAAACATAGCATTTTCTTGTTTTATGATTTTAGGGTGAAACGTGCGTGTTAGCCACCAGAGAGCAAATGGCCACCACTACTCATAGACATTCGCACCTCCAAAGGAGTTACCACTGTGTTATTATTCACCTCTTGCTTAGGAATAGAATATCTGATGGAGGGAGGAATTGGGTGGGAGTCATGAATAGATTGTTCAAAGTTCCCTGAATGTATATAAGATTTACCTTTATACAAATTTGGAGCCTTAATTAAATAAATTCTTCATAGAAAAATAGTATGAGACATTTTTTGAACATATGGATGATAAATGTTGATGCATATAATTAACTTAACTTCTTACAGGTTTATTCCGTTTAGTAATAGCTTTACATTCAACTGTGATTGTGCACAATTTGTTATAAATACAACTACCCTCAATTTCTTGTTTCTCTCCTTGAGGAAAAACTGCCTTACAAATGGGCGATAAAACATGGAAATTCTCAAAAGTACTGTATACTCTTAAAATATTATTTTTTTATACTATTTTTGAATTCACTGGTATTATTTCAGAAAAAGTTTCAACACGTTTGCAGATATCAGGTTTTCTGGCTGAATTAATTACAAAACCAGGAGATTTGTCCATTCCGCAAGTTTTTTGACAAAATCAGTTTACGTGTATTTTTAAATCACCTATTCTAGATGCACCATACTCATTTCATTTACATTTTGTGGTTGTCGGTCACGTGTGTGTGCATATGTTTTTCTAAATTAATTAGTTGAAATGAACTGTACTCACACCGCTCACATTTAAATGGACTTTTATTCATATGAGTCCACATATGTCTTTTTAAATAACCTTGTTGAGATGCGCTGTAGTCGCATCGCTCACAGCGATACGGTTTTACCCCGGTATGAATGCGCCTGTGCATCTTCAAATTATGTAGTCGAGACGTACTATACTCGCACTGCTCACATTTATATATCTTTTCTTCCACGTGAGTGTACACATGCGTTCTAAAATTATCCAGCTCAAAAGTAGTATATCCACACCTCTTACAATTATATGGATCTTCGCGCGTATGAGTGCGTACGTGTGTTTTTAAATTAGCTAGCAGAAATGTACTGTAGTCGCACTCCTCACATTTATACGGGCTGTCGCCCAAATGAGTGCGCATGTGTCTTGTTAATTGACCCAGCTGCGATGCGCTGTACTCACACTGCTCACATCTATACGGTTTTTCCCCTGTATGGGTGCGCGTATGCATTTTCAAATTATCCAGTCGAGATGTACTGTACTCGCAGTGCTTGCATTCATATGGCTTTTTTCTATAACTGTTGCTAGTTGGGTTATTTATGCACACTTCCATTGTGTTGTATTTACAATGTTTTCCCCCCATTTGAGTGTAAGCTTCAGTTCTTAACCCACAAGTCCCACATTTGCATACAGTCGGTGACTTAACACAATGTTTGCACTGCCCCCCTTCTTGCGTGTCCTCACTGTCTGAGCCACGAGCGTGGCTTCGTGGTACTCTCAGAACATTGTCCGCTCCGATCACATTCAATACTAAGCTTGCGCCTGATGAAACTACGGAGTCTTCAATCAGCGATGATGATTGGGAAAATACTGTGATGATGAAAACAGAGTTATTTATAAAATAGATCTCGACAATTAAGATACTAATAATACTGACAAAACAAAGGGTTTCTGAGTAATTAAGTTGGCAACCGAATGCAATATCCGAGCCACGACCCAGCCCTCTCCACCAGAAGTACCCTACCATTTAAATTTAGTTTATTCAAAACTTCAACAGTATTTCATCAAAAACTGTTAGGCAAAGGTTTTGACCTGTGATGCCTCTTTGATACCTAAAACTCAACATGTGTCCTTATGGACAGAGTTATAGTACTCTGTCAACATCGATGTTCACTCAAGAATGATTATAGTTCGTTTATACTAAAGACTAGATAGGGTTGGTACAATACCGATTAAAAAATTACACATTGTTTTCTTTTTTAATAAACCTACATAAATTTTAAGACAATGGATTCAACAAGAAAGTTTTACGTATCTCAATAATTTTATGCAAACAAAAACATTCCAAAACACTGCTCTACTTAAGAATGCTGTTGAAGGCCACCTGGACAACCAACCAACTTAGAACAACAGACAAACCTTGAAACATATATTAAACAATGGCCGAGGGATGCACTAGAAGTTTTCAACCAAAAAAGTGCAAACAATATTTGAAGATTACTATTTTAAAAAGCGTTATTCCGTCTATGCTGTATTATATAGAATATAGATGGTTGAACAATCAACAAATCTTGAAATGTCTACACACAAACTAACAGAATGCAATGCTTCCTTCAGTCATAGTTGAGCGATTAGCTAATAACTAAAGACCGGATTATATGCATTTGCATATGCATTTGCATATTTTAGCCATTCTCAGCAGTAATAGCATATTTTACCTAAGATCTAGTTTTGATGCATATTATCGGTACATTTACAATATTTTTCCCTGTGCAATGCACTCACCCTGCGTTCCGAAATGCGATAAAAGTGATAATATCGCGAATTCGACCAAATTTCATTTCGGAACGCAGTCAGTAGCCGTGCGCGTCTTTTGTTTTGACAGTTACGACAATAAAATGAAAGAGACAGAAGAGCGTCGCGCTCGCCCCCTACAAAGTCGTTCCACCTGTTACGCAAATCAATTGTTACTTATTCATACTTGATATGATCATTGGTCTGCAGTTTAGTGTTTTATTTATTTGAGTGAAATTTGATGCGTACCATGCCTCCGGAAAAAAAAAGTGTGTATTCGTGGATAACTGACTTTCCTGGAACATTTACATACGACGGAAATGTTTTGTACTGTCGAGTTTGCGAGAAAAATATTTCGTGCACAAAAAAATTTCAAATAGACCAACATATCAAAACAAGTCTTCACATCGCAGGATTGCAAAAGAAAGGTCCACGACAACAACTTATAACCGCGTCTACATCTAGCTCTAAATGCAAACAAAACAACCAATTTAGTACGGATTTATGTGAAGCATTGCTTGCAAGTAATATTCCTCTGCATAAAATTAACAATCCTACCCTCAAACAATTTCTGAAAAAGTATTGCTTAAATCAAAATGTACCGGACAATTCGCATATTCTGCCAATTTTCGTGCATATTTCAAGCATTTTTTATGCATATTTGCATGCATATAACAAGCTTTTTATGTTGCATATAATCCGGTCTTTACTAATAACATAGGAGTTAGGACTGCACCGTCATGTAAGACCTACTCCAGATATAAGAGTTTTTGCTTAAAATGCTTTTAAGGTTTTCATATAAAGGATAGAATTTCAGTTATGCTCTATGATTAAAGACTGCAAGTTCTTTCGAGGCAGCAATCCCTTTTGACCCGCGACTTCGTAGTGCATACAGAACTTACTCTCAGGAGAAGCTGGCCTCAGGTCTTGCCCGGTGCGAGAGCCAGAATGCGAGACCGGACCAGCCTGTGGGAGAACACAACTCAACTAAATCATATATTTAATTAGGTCACCAAATGAATAATTTTGAATTTATGTCTAATGTAAGGGTAGACCACATTCATCATTCATGCCTCCAGCCTTCCTAAATGTATCAGATTGTATAGCTAATAGTTCTATATAGCTATAAAATGCAAGGAAAATTTTAAAGTAATATTTATTAATATTACTAAATATGTATATATATATAATAATATATATATTTTAGAAGCATCTGCTTAAAACAATTTAATTGTTTAATTATTGAATTATACCATAAAAGTATATGAACAATCAATAAGAATTTGATACCTACATGTGACGATACGAAAGTCTGTGGTGGAGATAGATAGGGTATGGTCTTTGATTGCAATACCATAGCCCCGATGTCCAGCTCTTGCTTGATCCTCGTCTCATCCATTTCGCCTTCTGTCTTCATGACAAAACCTTCCTATGAATGGGACAAACTATTAAAAAACTTCTTTGTACAAACGTATTTTAGTTGATAGAATCAGACGAAATTTAAAATGAGCAAATCCTTTCATTATACACTAACGTTTTTAATGAATTTCCAATTGCTAGTGGGTTCATACATTTTTTAAAATTCCATAGTGTTTGAACCGGCTTTCATAGACTTGCTCTTAATATTAAAAACTAAAATATCCACATTAAGTTCACAATCCGATGCTGAATTATACAGACAAATGGACTTATGCGTCAATGGCTTTTAGCATGCCCAGCTCGTGGCCTTCTGCCACGTGAATAAAACAAAGCTTGTTTTACAAATCAACCTGAAATCCCACATGTACAAATGCACAAAGTTTGTAGTCACACATACAACTAAAACTTAACATTGGGCAACCAAAACAACTTGTCCTTTTGATGTGATCATCAAAACTGGACCGGAAACTTTTTTTTCCCCTTTAAAATCCCATTTTTTCCTCCATTCAAAATATTCCAGGATTGAAATTAAATGGACACTCGCTTCATAGAATATTGTGTAATAATTATTACTAATACTGTTATGGTGTTATGTTATTTTCATATAATAATTTCTAAATAAATTCATGCTAAATTCTGTTTAACCGAAACTATTGTTGTAATGAACCAGAATTTGTTAACACATCTTTGACAGAAACTCCGGTGTTGGTCACAGAGCACTCCCATGCACCTGCGTCTTTTGAATTCAGCCCTTGATGAGCAATTACACCATCACTGTCAAACTCCACCTTTACCGTCACATGTATTCCACGGCAATCCTGTTAAGCACAGTTGCATATTAATTCTGTTCGTGAAATTATGATTTTAATATGAAATATGATTTTGATAAAGCAGCAAATTTTCATAAATAAACATGAGATCCTCAAACATGTCTCAAAAAATAGAACTCTGCAAAGTGGATAATATTCTATTTTATTAATCCCCATACAAATAGATACATACAAAGGTACATGCATATTTAGTTAAATTACAAAGCCATAACAAGATTTAGCCTTAGTGCAAAAACTTTTTAACAATATCTCAATCAATGATAGTGAGCGAACTTTTAAATATAAACATATCAAAACTGATAATAACACAACGACGTATTAAATATAATCACTATCAGAAGAGCTCTCATCTATTGCAATCAGGTATATCAAGATATATCTAATGTACAATAAAAGTATTTCAAAGCAGTGTTTTGATGATGTTTCATTATGTGAGATACCAGTAAAATGTTTCAACATCATACCCATTCTTGCGGAACTAACCTTCACATCGCTATGGGTGGCCGGGGTTACAGGTTTGGGGCGCTCTGCAAGAACTTCTCTTCGGACACGGGGGCCGCGGTAGCAGCGCCGCGGCCGCATCGGACACTGCTGAAAGTTCGAGCCAGCTACTTCCATCTGACCCAGATATTTTACTCTTTAAAATCTTTCTCGATGTTCAAAAAAGGGTTTGCTTTTTAAACTGCTCTACACTATTTGCAGAATTGACTTTATAATTTTTATAGAACAGTATAATTTCTAGTGTTGTATTAAATTTTATAGCTAATAAAACTGCGCTGAATTCTACTTTATCACTGTTTCATATAGTTCTTTATTCGAGCCCAAAAAACATCACTGAACAACACTGAACATCATCTACACTGAACATTGTCCACTAGAAAACTCCATATTTCAGAAGTAAATGGCTATTCAGTAATAAATTGAGTTCCAGAATTATAATTCAAAATAAACAATTGCAGTGTTTTTCAAAAATCCATAATCAGTGCAAGATCAGTAGAAGGTTAAACAAAATTTTATGAAAGGAATCTCAATTCCTTAAAGGTACCATAGACACCATATGTGGACTCAAATCAATGGTGTGGTAGGCACTGCATATTCAAAGTTTAAAATATTTATTTTGTTAAGTTTATCATATAGATTGTAATCTTTTCAAAAAACATACATTTCAATCAAGAGAACTTAGAGACAATGATCAATGTTTATATGAGGAACGACACCAAGGTGGGCTTCAGTATCAGTATTAAACCAGATTTAGAAAACGAATCGGAGATTGAGAACCGAATGCACTTGGGGTTGAGATGGAAATTAAGATTATGGTATCATTTTGGATAGAGATGTAATTTTAGAGTAAAATTTAAATTGTTGAACATAAATTATTTTTGAAATCCATAAGGACAGACCTGTAGATGACTGCATAGAATATTATCAGAATATAAGGAATTTATGTCACACTGTAAACTATATGCGACAATACCATAGTTTGCATTCGGAGCATGCAGGACGTAGTCTTCGGCTGCAACACTGTAGGCCCAATATCCAGCTCTTGCTTGATCATCACATCGTCTGTTTGACCTTCTGTCTTCATAACTACATTATCTTCCTATGGGAGAATAAAGGATTGAACATTTTCTTTATCTCATGTAAATTCCATAAGGGATCATCCATTAATCAACTGATGCTTTTTAGCAAATTTTTAAATGCACTTCACCCTGATGATACATGGTGGGACTATAGACTAACCTTCCATCCAAAATCACATGTATATTTAAGTACAAAATATCTTATAAATCTTCCAGGACATTATCTTCAAATATAGGTATAATCAGATTTATCTTAGAATATTAACTTTAAGGTTCCAGGTTGTTTCTGATAGGCGTAGAAAGAATAAAGGAGACGTGTCATCATGTGATAAACATATAACAGTACCGGTACATGAACAGTACAATCCTAGGATTTACACATATCCTAGGACTACCGTTTAACTAGACTTTATTCGACACTGAAATATGTTAACTGTACAAAGATTTGCTATACATGTGGTATCTCATCAAACTCCCACCCCTGCTGTTTCATGATTTTTTTCTGAACCTCTCACTCCTCTTGCCATCCTTACGTGATTTATGGACAATCGCAAACTGAATATAGATTACGGTTAAAACATGTCAATTTCACAAATAGCTAATAACATATATTACTGTCATTAAATTCATTGAGATGTGATTGTATAATTATGGACTCAATGGGTTGACAGTGATGTTTTCATAATCAATGCTACCCAGAGCACATTCATAAATTGCGTCACAAAGAATTTCATTATTCTCGTAGCCTCCAATCGTTCTCGTCACAGCACAGTCACACATGTGTGACTCCTCCTCCCCTGGTGTGACGTCACATATTTAGTAATTATTTTTAATGTTTTAGATTTATGCACGTGACGCCACGAAGCTTCGTCCCCCTGCTTGTCACACAATGTCATACATTATCCTTCCACCTTAACATGTGATGTAATTCACGGATAGCCCCTTATGTGAAAAAATGAATTATTTTATCACTTATAACACATGCAAAATAATTCATACACATCTTACCATTAGAATTTTAGTGGCTATTGCAATAATTTGGCCTATTTCAATAAACATAATGTACATGTTTAAAACTGAATGTATAAACTATTAAAGATTATTGAAGGAAACTACACTGATTGCAGCACCAAAATAGTACTTTTAAAATAATGAAACAAATCTCATACAAATCCATATAAATAAATGTATCTTTTTATTGCTACAATGCAATACTGAAAGCATATACATACTTTCAATCGTATTTATCTATATTGATCTGATAAAACATATTATGCAGGATGGAATTGATCATCCATCTTTCTGCAAACATTCATAATGTCCTCCTTTTTTAGAAGAACTTTGCCAAAGTAACAATAATAAAACTATATCATTGAAACTATGCTTATACATAATATAAAATAAAAATAGAGAAAACTCTACAAAATGCTCGGCCAGACGGCGCTCATACCCCCGAGCATGTGACTATGCATTGTATTATTTTTAAATAACTTATCTACAAATGATACTTGATATCAGTGATGTAAAGGTCGTGGAAGATGTTAATAAATTAGTCTCTCATATCCACATGTGCTCCACTCACCTATAATCAAACAAGGTAAACCAAGGCAAATTAACATGTTAATGATAAACAGTATGCAATATTACTTGTGGACTCGCAAGTTGTTGAATATCAGAGTATGTTTCACTACAAAGTTTTAGAGCCACAGCAATGTCACCTCTGCAAACTCCTCAACAATAAATCATATTTACATATTCAATAGCAGTGAGAGGCATTGTTATTAAATATTTCAATATTAATCACAGACAATCTTAGTTTCAAAAACGTCAATATCGTAAGCCTAACATTTTATGAAAAAAAAGTTAAGACCTCTAAATCAAAGGCTGCCGATGGCCGGTCCGTGGGAGTCTTATATAACGGGGTGGGCAAGTTTAGGCGCGCACATTGTGTTGCTATGTAGTGCTTAGTAACACGGTTGTACTTTGTATGCTTACACGTTTACATTCTGAGATATTTTTCTCAGAAATGGCCACTTAAATTACTATGGTTTCTTTGATTAAGTTGTTCTAAAACAGGAGATTATGTACATTTGTAGAAAAATACATGAACGATTCCATACGATATAGAATATATGACAAACTAAAACTTTGAAACTCCGAAACTCTACATTGAATGATTGTTAACAATGGTAATAATGACACCATATACATTACGAGCTTAATTTATGTGCTGTGCAGTGTTAAAATAAAACATCTATAAATCAGCAATGAAATAAAAATACATTTGTGCAGTATAAGGTGCACAAATATGTTGCAAAAATGGGTTATACAAGCACTTTACTTTTTAGTCGGAGAGCCAGTAACACCCGTTTCATGACGTGCTTGATGCACATTGAAATTTTTATATTGTATTTATATTGGATTAAGAGGTAGATTTACCTGTGTTTGCCTGGCCTATCCTGGGCCAGGTACTGCGCATAAAGAACAGGTGTAAAAATTAATTCCGAAAAAAGTGTTTGATTCACAGGCCAACAAGTAAAATTGAAAATTTGGACTATTTTAAAATAAAATTAATTGAGGCAGACTTTCAAGGGGTTGATATCGAATAAATCTACCCCAAAGTTGATTTTCTTTAAATTAAATTTGAAATGTTTGATTCACGCTGCCATTTTTAGCGTTTTAATTAAATATAAAAAATTATATGGGCAGACACTTTTCCGGGGTTTAATCACCGGAAAATGTGAAAAAAATTATAAAATACAATAGAAAGAGATAGGATGCGCGCGACTGTCGATATGAGTGAGAGCGCCGAACACTGACAAATCACACACAAAACACTTTCCATTTTTTCAAACTAAATTAAACTCACAGATGAACTATAAATTAAATAAAACCAATTACATGTTTTGTATCTAATGATTTTTCTAATAAACACAAACAGTTTAAAAAAGAAACTTTATAACATTGTCTCACAATAACATTGGCTCACTAGACAAAGGTTAACTGAAAATATGATGCGATGTAAACGTACAGAGTACTGCCGGTACAGCTGTACATGGTCACGTGACCAACAGCCAATGAGAGCGCAGAGAAGGACCGCCGCAACGACAGTGATCGGCGCTCTCACTCGTATCGACAGTCGCGCGCATCCTATCTCTTTCTATTATATTTTATAATTTTTTCACATTTTCCGGTGATTAAGCCCCGGAAAAAGTGTCTGCCTTTTGCATATAATTTTTTTTATATTTAATTAAAACGCTAAAAAAATGGCAGCGTGAATCAAACATTTCAAATTTAATTTAAAGAAAATCAACTTTGGGGTAGATTTATTCGATATCAACCCCTTGAAAGTGTCTGCCTCAATTAATTTTATTTTTAAAATAGTCCAAATTTTCAATTTTACTTGTTGGCCTGTGAATCAAACACTTTTTTCGGAATTAATTTTTTTACACCTGTTCTTTATGCGCAGTACCTGGTGTCCCAGGATAGGCCAGGCAAACACAGGTAAATCTACCTCTTAATCCAATATAAATACAATATAAAAATTTCAATGTGCATCAAGCACGTCATGAAACGGGTGTTACTGGCTCTTGGACTATTTTGTTAACACTCAATTTCAGTCAACATCTAAATTGCATATAGTGGGCTATAAATAAAAAATAATTCTTAAGGAGTAAACTGCAATTAAGCTTCAACATACCGTGATTTGTTTAAGTACATTTTCTCCATCGAACTTTCCATTTTTCACATCTTTTGGACACCTCTGATGAGCACAAATATTGCAGACGTGCCCAAACGAATATTTCACGAACGTCTTATTGAATAGATTATGCACAGATTTATGTGAGCAATAGCTGATGATTAAGTGACTTGAATCATGTTCCGCTGGTGATTTCTCATTCGTATTGAAATGATTTTCATTATCAATGTGTTTACCTTTAATGACTGTATCTAAATGCTCACCATAATCACCTTCATAAGAATCTTGAGGTTGCATCAGCTCGTTAAATTCAAAACTGTCCAAATCCTGATTTGATATCTGTTGAATTCTATTTTCTCCAAAATGTAGAGTCGGTATGGGTTGGCTTTTAAGCTGGTAAATTTCATTGATGTTATGGTCTTCTGTTGGATTCTGTTGCACTCTTTTCAATTTCCTAAATTCAATAACATTTTGCATCTGCTCTTTTGCTTCCTTTTTTGGTTTTGCAGTTGGTATTTCAGAACTAGAGTATAATTGTGGTCTAAACTTTGTCCTTAACCTGTATTCTCGCTGATAATTGGCTTTAATCTTTATGGCTGGCTTATCTCCATTGATTTTTTGTGCTTTTTCCAGTTTCTTTTTAAGTCTGTATTGTCGCTGATACTCTATTTTCTTTTCCAAAAATTTTTTTTTCTGCTCAGGATTGTTTAGCAATTTCTGCTTTTGTCTAAGTCGGTACTCTTGCTGCCGCTCCGCTAGAGATTTTATTTTCTTCTTCAGATTGCTTAGCATCTTCTGTTTTCGCCGGAGTCTATACTCTCGCTGCCGCTCTGCTGGTGTTTTTGTTTTTTTTTTTGGCTTGCTTGATATTTTCTGTTTTTGTCTGACTCTGTACTCTCGCTGCCGCTCTACCCCAATTTTCGATATTTTTAGAGCCGATGTTAATTCAAGGCTAGTAACAGAACTGAGAACAGACAAATTTTAGCACATTTATTTGAGAGTAGAACTTTGAATTACATAACTTTAAATAATACATAATCATAGATTTATATAAATTATACACATATGCTATATAAAAAGCAACAATGTTTTTGTGTACAGTATAATATATATAGGTGTGAATTATATAACCTAATAGCCGCATCCATAGATTGTTCAGCTTTTGTTTTATCATCATTTGAATAAATCTTTTCCATATTTTTAAATACTTATTAACTTTATTCACTTCCCTGTAAATGTAAATACCCATAAATTAATAAAAAAACAATATTTTAGAATAATATAATAGGAAAACGGGGTAAATAATCTTATCTCTTATAATATCAAAAGCATGTATATACTTATATTTATATTGGTTTGATAAAATATCGAATGTACAACAACAAAAATATTACTACAGACTGAAGTGTGTACAACTAATGTTGTTTATCACATAAACTTACGTTGTACTCTTTTATTTAATAAAGTTGATAAACCCACATTTATTATTAAACAGGTAGTAGTTTTTGAAGCATTAAACAAATCACTTTCATTTATCAGTATTTATTTACGAAACATTCAAAAACATGACTATAAGATTACCACAGAACAAAGTTGACACTACTGGTTTGAACGTCAGTGTTGCCATAATACTATTTAGAAAATCCCTAGACGATCTTAAAAATTCAATAGAAATGGGAAAAATATTTCCGACAACCGTTAGATATCGCAAGGCTAGTGTCACGTCGCCAATAGTCAAAATTTGAATAACATATTTTAATTAGCTAAATTAAAAAATAAACTTAATTATATAATTAAAAGGCAAAATACTAAAATAAGTATACATAAAAACAAGACGTAAGTTTAATCACCTATTCACTATTTACAATTTCAGTTCCTTATTTTAAAAATAATAAACATTATAACAGATTTATAATTACGTCACAAATAAACTACAAATTTAAACATGATGTTATCCGGATATTAAACTTTTTCAATTATCTTGCCGCTGGAAGTAAAAATTGAATCTGCTCCACAGTCTTCAGTTACTTATGGTTTTGATTTTCCAATTTGATTAACCACGTCATTTGGAAGATCATAAGTTTAGTATTCCATTTCGTTTTGATGTTAATTTTTAATTAGTATCAAATTTAAAGTTTTCTAGTAGTTTATTGTGAAATTTTTTCTTGACAATACTTAAAGCGCTCAACACTTTTTCTACATCTGCATTATTAATATGGCAATGAAAAGACTTTTTTTTTGTATTCAGATTCTTTAGTCCGAAACATAGATGAATATGAATATATAGAGGTCCGAAAGCTGATGCGGTCTACGGTAAACGAACTAGAATCACCGAAGTAAGTGCTCGAAATTGCTGCAATATAATACCTACATTTTCATAGGATATTTTAAATTCATTAATGAGATATAATAAAGACGTATTTCCAGTGGCAACGTTATTTGTCGAGGACTTCGGCGCCCGTCAACAGCTTCGTGCTTGAAAAAGCCTTGCAAAATAATTTTTAAGCTTAACATTAGTGTACAAAGTCAATAATTTAAGTTAACGTTTTCATTCTAACTTAGAAATTAAATAGAATTTGCCACCGTCTAAATTTGGTTTAGCACCACTGCGTATTTAGAACTGTTTCAACGTCTCTTAATCACTAATAGTATTATATTTCAGTGCTTTCTAATTAGCTGAAAACTATTCTATGTTATTGAAACAATATGTAATTGAAATCCGTTAAAATAATTAAAAACGAAATTGCTCCGTATGCTTGCTAAATGTTAGATTCGATCTAAAAAGTAATCACCAACCGAATGAGTTAAAAAAGCTAGAGGTGGTTATTTGTTTTCCGTTAAGACTAAATTTTTTCCTGGTAGAATATCTCAAAATGCGCTAGTCTAACGCCAAGACTGTTAGTTCAGCAACATTGTTGTTTGTATGTGGGACAGGCAATGATATCACACAGCCTAATATAGATATGATTTTTTTGATCGTATGACTGGTTTTATTGAATTAACTTTGTAACGGTGTCTTTGAATGATTTAGTGTTGTTAAATATAATATTAAGTTGATTTTACTTAATAATAATAATATAAACTCACGCCTATTTACCAGAAAAGTTAATAGAGACTATAAATTTCCACATGGTACGATCTTCGCATATCTGTCTTGCCTCACGGATATCCTTCAATCTTTTCATGCTAGCTCGTCGGTTTTGAGTGCTTAGAATTTGGCCGTTTTTTAATATGCCACCAATGGTCTGCATAGGATTTTCTAGGATGACCCTTGCCTACCCTGATTTTACTTATTTCTATTCAATGTCCAAAATATGTATAATGCTTTTATCAGATATAAGCACGTTGTAGTAGCTATTGTGATGAATAAACAAATAATAAGCGTTTTTACGCAATTTGCTTAATTAATAAGAATAAATTAAATTAGGACATAGCTTGCCAAGAGGTGGCGATCTCAAAAATTGCAAGGCTCTGGGCAGGGCGGACTTTTATAAGTCACTTTTCTTTTGTGTAAAGTATCTGAATTTAAAAGACATTTCTGATGATTGATAAGAAACGCGACAGTTACAAATAAATAAATTTAGAATTTTCAAATATCATACAAACATCATCTATTGGTCAATTACATGACATTACATTAAAAAAAAAAAAAGGAAAAAAACAAATAAATCTATGGTGATAAACAAAAAGAATAACGAAAACATTTTGAGAAACCTTCGTAATATGTTCAAAAATGTATCAAGTCGTAGCATGATTACTTACCTTCACGTCATGAGGTCATCAAATAATCCACCCCCTTCTTGGCAAGTCGATAGACCGATACAAATACTTAAATATATCGTCCAAGCATCAGGAGCAGCCATAACGTAATTGGAAAGGATTTATAGAGAAAGTACATATTGTATAATAAACTCCTTTCCATTGTGGATAATTATGGACCAGTTTGAGATTTGATAATAAAAAAAAACTAATCGCTAGCCATTGAATACTGCCGACATAAACACAAACTAAAACTAATTTATTTTTTGGATCTTCATATTCATTTTAATGTCAAAAATGACCACATCATGATTTTTAAAGTGAAATAATTACCATTAATCTGATAATGTTACTTGTACCAGCAATCTGAGAAGGTTTTGGTATGATTTTTACAAGGGTCATTTATAAATCAAATACGTATAGTGGGCTGCACAAGGTCAGTAAATTAGAAATAAGTCATGGTGCATATTAAAGTTGACAGACTTTAAGTATTTTAATTTAAATAAAATAACAATAAACATGAAACTTTTTTCTTTTTTTTTTTTCTCTATCCTGCGACTTAGCAATCTGTTTCTACAGAAACAATAATCTAATTTGATATCAAATTTACATCAGAGAAAGTGAATTAGCTGAGATGTGTCCCCAGTGGTACCATTCTCATCACTTTTCGGCAAATCTTATTGCTAGATCTGATATACTGTTTCTTTTTAGACGAGAGTATCTTAGACTGCCCTCCCCCTGTAGTTCTGTAACAAGCTGATTGATATGTTGGTCAAGTCTTGTTTGGTAATTCTTGCTGTAGTTCTCTATTTCCTCTTTCACCGTTCTCAGATTCAAGTCTAGGTTTATATATTTGTTGCTTATGTGTGGTGGAATATTGAACATGGCTCTCATTGTTTTACTTTGAAACCTCTCTAATATTTCTATATTACTGTGACTGGCAGTGCCCCATAGCTGAATGCCGTATGTCCATACAGGTTGAATAAAATTTCAATATAAAACTTATAGTTATTTAAATAAAAAAAAATCACATATACTATTGAAACGTACATGTCGGTAATGCAAATTCATAAGAATTCACTCATATAAAAATCCCTCAAAGTACACAAAGAATTTTCACATAAAATGCATCGGCGTGTCAGTGACACGTACTCTAAGACTTTATCCATTAGAAAATCGCTGTGTTATAAAAGTTTTCACTTCAAAAATAATTTCTAGTTTGTAAATATCATTTGATGTCATTTGCATCCTGCGCAATAAGATACAAACATTAGTATATATTTTAATGCTATTTTAAACTATTCTTGAAAAATGTACAATGACATTTAATATTAAAACAATTCAATCTGTCAACACAAAATGAAACAGTTCCTCAGCACGCGTAGCATGTTGCCGTTGATCATTGTTTGCAAGTCTTCATTATCACCTACATACTACGAGGGGAGGCTGATAAGTCCGCGGCCTAAGGCATTAAATGAAGGAAAAGTACGAGTATTTTATTTTTATTTTTCAATATAGTCTCCCTCAAGCGAAATACGTTTTGCACATCTGGTGTATAACGCCTTCAAACCGCCCAAAAAATATTCCTTTTCTCTGCAGTTAAAATGGCTTTCTACAGCCATCTTCATTTGATTGTCATCAACAAATTTACGACCACGTAACTCCTTTTTTAAATTGGAAAAAAGGAAATAGTCGCTGGGAGCTAGATCTGGGCTGTAGGGTGGGTGGTCAATTTCAGAGAAGCCCGTGTCCTTCAGGGCCTGCCTCGAAACCCGCGCCGTGTGGACAGATGCATTGTCTTGTAAAAACAGCACTCCGCGCGATAACTTCCCACGTCGCTTCTGTACGACTGCCTCTCGTGCCTGAGCCAATAAATTCGCGTAATATTGGCCATTCATAGTAGTCACCTTTGGCAAGTAATCAATTAGTAAAACACCTTCAATATCCCAAAAAATTGTCGCCATAAGCTTCGATGCCGACTTTTGAACCTGAAATTTCTTCGGCGGCCTTTCTCCTTTTTTCGTCCATTGCATGGACTCCTGTTTAGATTCCGGATCGTATTGAAGAACCCAGGTTTCATCCACGGTTACAATTCGGTCGCAAATTTCGTTTATATTATCCCCGACTAACTCCAAAAAATCCTTACTTGTCTGAAGTCGCCGCTGCTTGTCAAACGGCGTTAGTATTTTTGGTACCCAACGCGCACTGATTTTTCTCATATTCATATGCTCGTGTATAATTTCTCCAACTCGTTCTTTACTAATCTGCAACTCTTCAGCTATTTGCCATAATTTTATTCTTCGGTCGGCCGGTACTAATTTTTCGATTTTTCGAACATTTTTCTCCGTCACTACCGTCACAGGACGCCCTGGGCGAGGATCATCTTCACAGCTCTCTCGTCCTTGTTGAAATAAGCGAGCCCATTTTTTGACCATCGTACACGAAGGCGCAGATTCCTGAAGAACTGATACCATGTCTTCAAAAATTTCTTTGGGCGTTTTTCCTTTCTTTACGAAGTACTTTATTACGGCGCGATGTTCAATATATTACTGAGATTTGACGATTCGGCTGACATGATGACGTTTGTGCTTCGACAGATAATTTGTTAATGACTTTAATAACGAAAGGAAGCTATATTTATACTAACAAGAAGTGTTGCTATTAGTGGTAATAGTTGTGAAATAATGAGTCATCGCTAAGTACCTTGGGCCGCGGACTTATCAGCCGCCACTCGTAATACCGAAATTGTATACATGTTATAAATTTCATTAATGTGAAGATCTTTTAGTATTCCAAAAACAAATTCTGAAAAATTGCAAGTCATCCATAGATTTTCTTTCCAAAATTTATGCTGTGTGGATGTCATCAAGCACTTTTATTCCAATATTGTCAGAAAGGTCAGAAACAGCAAATGCATGATATATAAATAAACATACATAGAAATAAATAAAAGACATGGACGTACCCAAAAGAATTGCATATTTTAAAAGGGGTTCGAATAAATGAATTATGTGAACGCTACATAAACTCTTTCAAAATTGCAGTCTGACACAATAACCGACACTCGTATTCCCTTACAAGTGTCTCCAAACATAATACTTACATATCCCGCTATCAAATATCATTCATTCACTCTGTGATAATCCAGTGCAGTGTATGCAAAATGCATTACTGTATTTTCGACGAGTATCATCCTTTAGAAGTCGACGGGCTCGGTTGAGTCAGTTTATTTCGTCGATTTTGTCGACCCAGCCCATGTCCTCGTCTAGGCTTGTCTCGTTTTAGTCTTCGTAAAGGTAGAGTTTCTAATTTATGATACTCATAGAAACAATCGTCTTTCACAACGCATAATCCCACTTTGCAAACAGAACATTGGATTACCGAACGAGTTGTTATGTCATATTTTAATGAACACATCCGGCACCGCAAAGGATTCCCACGAATAGGCAAATGTTCCTTAGTCTTGTCCAGTCGTAAAGATGGTTGCGATGTCAGTGTGCGGACCGGCGCGGGAGGTGTGTGCCGGCGCGTCAGCTCGTCAGCGATCTGATGTCGCACCTGTCTATGTTTCAAAAGTTTGTTTTGTCCCGCTACGGATGGAGTTGTCATTTGACTACCACGGAACATAACATACGCGTTGTGCACGGATGCGTTCAGTAACCTTTTGAACATCTTCACATACCATTTTATGCCTCTCTTCCTCTCCATAAGGTACGTGGCGAGCTTTTGGTCTTTGAGATCAACGCCGCCCATGATCATATTATAGTCGTGCACGCATATAGGCCTCAAGCGCGCTCCGTCAGCCCGGCGGCCCTTGTGGGTGCTGTCGTCGTGGTAAGTGCTGATCATAGACACCACATTTGTGTCCTTCCACGACAGCACTGTGACGTCGCCGGAATGGCGCGCCACTACGGTGCCCTTTTCACTTTCACGCGTCACCTTTTTTACGTCCTCTGGTATGTTCTTCCGAGTGAGATGCACTGTGCCCAGACAGTCGAAGCCGCGAAACTTCAGGTACCGCGCCAACGCCGGACTATTATAAAATTTGTCCATCGTGACACAGTATCCTTTACCTTCGAGGCCTTCGAGCAACTTTAAAACTGTTTGCGTAGTTTTCCCAGCCAGGGCTTCTGCAATAGTTCCAACATGAGGACCGTCGCTAAAAAAGTCTCTCCCTTTCCCCTTGGCACTACCTCTGATGCCACTGTTCCCACCCTCTACATTGCCTTCAGCTTCATCTGGTGAGCTCCCTGTATATATTACAAATTTGTAAAGGTACCCTGTCTGGGATTCACATAATTCAAATGACTTGATTCCCTGGCGAGCAGACTTCATTTTAATATATTGCGCAAAGGAAGGTCGACCATTAAACAAGGTAAGGGACTCATCTATGGTAATATGTCTATGCAATACATACAATGTCTGGAATCTGTCATTTAAATGAGAAATTATGGGATGCAATTTGTGTAATCTAGAGGATATGGAGCCTACATTCTTTGCAGCTGGCTGCTTTTTATTGTTTACAAAGTGTAGGCATTTGGTCAAAAGAATGTATCTGTCCAAGGACATGAGTTTACGGAATCCGGCCATTTCAAGGACACTGTCTTTCTTCCAATATTCCTCTAAAGAAGTCCTCTGACATATGCCCATATAAATGAAGATTGCAAACAAACAATATATCTCATCTACAGTGGTGTCTCTCCATCTGTACATGCGCTTCTGCTTCGTAAATGTGCCTGCAGCTTTTGCCTTGTCAATTATTTGCTGAGCATAACGATTAGTTTCTGTGACGATTTCAGTCATAATGCTCTTATCGAATATATCGACGAAAGCATCATAAGGAGAATCATAAGACCTCACCGCACCAGTGGGCTGGACCAAAAACTCTTCCATACCACCGAATGTGCTGAAGTCTTCCTGCCACTCGAACTTAATGTTATCGCTCAGTAACCGCTCGTGATCTACGTCCATAACGGCTTCCATGGTTCTCATCGACCGAGTTACTTCATCAGCTAACTCCTCGTCATTTGACAAATCCTGATGAATTTCTGACGGAGCGGAAACGATATCATCGACTTCGTCGTCATACTCTGAATTCACATCATCCATCTCCAAAAGGACCGATTCTGGTGATGAAGGCTCGATAATGAAACCCTCTACAGTACTCGTCAGCCCTTCGTCATCAGAAACGTGCACATCAGCTGAAGTTATTGGTTGATGAGTACTGGCTGATAGAATCATGGAAGGCTCAATAGACGTAGCGAGGGACGATGTTATCTGTGAAGTGGCGTCTTGTTGGATATTTTTTGTTGGGAGCACATCAATAACAACCACTTTCTCCTGATCAAGGAGGACTTGGCTGAGTTTTATCCATTCTTCTATATCCTGCTTAGATAGTACCTCCTTAGCACATGAAGAAGTTGTTGATACTGGCTCTATCATATCATAATCTTCAATAATGGTGTCCGGCCTAAAAAATAACACATATAAATATAACAGAATAAAAATTTTAAAATATACCTAAATGTTTGAATATTTACATGGACAAATAAATTTCTTTGTTTTGTACATTCAACACCAAATCGGTGCAAATTGCTGATAAATTGCAGGACTTGGAGATGACAGGTGAAGATTGAATGGGCAGCCTGAAACACAATTGAGGAACATAAAAAATGGTTAACAATAAGTATGAAAACGCCCAGAAGCAGTCACAAACACGTACTCGCGTGGCTCTTGAGGTCGCGGTCGTTTAAAATTTGTTGTCGACGACGACGGCGCTGGCGGACTAGACAGGAACGAGGCGTCGACAGCCGGCACTACATCAGCAGTGCCATGGGCTTGTCGTGGTGCTGCCAAATGGGATGCCCACCTTTTCAAAGCACCAGCCCTGAAATTCATAAAAAAATTGGTTGCCTGTAAAGTCGGTATACGGGCGAAAGTTTTACGTGACAACGACTTTGAGTGGTAAAATCATTTTAATGTGAATATTCATTCGTATAGTAGGAAGAAGGATGAAATAATAGTAACAATTTAAAACATTTATTTATACAAAGAATCTCGCACTGAATTTCATATTAACAAAATTTTATTTTTACACATACATACGTATTTATATACAAATATACATACAATAACTTGCAATACATTTGCGTACAATGAAACAGCGTTTACTACAACTTAACTTGTTCCTATCTGAGTGATTTTGTTGAGGATAGGGTGATGATAGGAGAAATATGAAATGAAAGGAAGTGTTTCTGCTGTAATGTGCCTAGAAAATGTCAAGTCAATGGTTGTTCCTTTTAACGTAGTAGACTTAGACATATCTGATACGCAATCAAGATTAAACGTATCTTTAATGAATTTGAGAAACTTGTCATCAGACTTCACGTTTTGGTTGAAGTCACCGATAGAAGAATCGGCATATTAGGATCAACTTGCAGGAACGGTGGCATACTGGCTGTTATGCACGTATGGAAGAAGTGCCTGGTGTAGCAACATTCCGATGTCTTGTACACTTGATCCTGGATGAATATAAACAGCACCGAGCACAAATTTGAAGGTAGTATCAGCGGTAAAGCAAGTAACTTCAGCCAAGCACAAGTCACCGCAGGTTTTGATAACTCGAGCAGTGTCTGTGACCGCAACATCGATCACTTTTGCTGTTGATATTGATGATAACCTACGATAGATCGCTACTCCACCTGCTGCGTTGGTGTCTGAGTTTGTTCGATTATTCTTCCTTGATATGCACTCATAATTCTTGATTGGATGTGGTTCACAAGTGTCGCGCATCCACGTTTCGGTCAGTACTAAATAGTCAGATCTTGGAATCACTGTATCTGTTTCAATGTCTGTGGCATGAGCACTCAAACTTTGACAATTGATGTTCGTCACGATAGTTTGTCCAGCACTGGTAGCATCGTCACAGAATTTGACTGCCTTTTTAGTGGTGGTTTGCAAAGTGTGTCCTTGGAGTCAAATATATTCAGTGCGAATATCTCGTGTAGTTTGTGAGTCGTTTCCTTCGCGCCCATGTTTGAAAATCAAAGGAGAGTCCTTCTCCGTGATGATATGCAATCCGTTGATACTCGTTACGCGGCTCATGGCTACATATACTAATTGTTGTGGTTGCTTGGAGGAGTACTTATACACGATTACATCAAACGTCCCACCTTGTGATTTGTGAATCGTAATGGCACAAGCAGGTACGCAAGGAAATTGTTTGCGTTTGCATTTCACTGTTTTTGTCAATGTGATGTTGACCACTTTTTTGTACACCGGCACCCAATCAACGGACAAAGTGTTTGGTTTGCTGAGTACATGTGGTCGACTTTTGAGTTTTGCACTGGCACCCGTACTTTTGTCTGGAAACTCGAACCAAAGAGTGATAATTTCATCTTTTGTGGGCGGTGACGTCGTGCTGGTCGATGGTCCTACTTCGGCTGGATCGGCTGGCTGACGTTCGATGTGTCGCAAGACTCCAATAGCGCCGTTTAACAATCCATCTCCTACGTTGATGTTAGACGTTATCATGTAAGGGTATCCCACTGCTAAGGGCAGCATGTAAGGCAATCCGTCTGTCTCTGCAACCGACATCTTGTGAAGTTTTCCTTGCTGTTGGCCCCTCTCAGAATTACTGGAATATCCGAGCATGATATCAGTGGCAATACAGTTGTGTGCGTTGTTAATTGCTTTTCGATTGTATGAATCAACCTCAAAGTTACTGTAAAACAACCGAACAGCGTCAGGTACGTTCTCTTTGCACCAGGACTCTGACTTATGTCTGGATTCTATAAGTTTGATGTTATTGACACTTAGTTTAAGTCCATCTCCAATTTTAGTCAGAATTCTCGAAAACAGCTCGTCAGTTTGTCGTACAACACGGACCAATGGGAAGTAGTCGATGCTTTGCCACAGTATAGGTCCTCCGAGTTGGTTGATTGGCACTGTGTAACACGGAGTAGCGCGTACAGGCGGCAGCTGTCTGAAATCGCCGCATAAGATGATGTGAAGGCCTCCGAAAACTTGGTCGTATATGCCGGTTATCTGTTGCAATCGATAATTGATTTTACCGAGGATAGCTGCACTCAACATGCTGATCTCGTCAATGAAAACTGCTCTCACGCCAACGAACATATTTCTATAGGCTTGCAAGTTTTCAGCTGATAGAAGTCTTGTAACTCGAGAAGTTGTTAGGCGAAATGCTGAGTGAACTGTTGTTCCACCAAGAGGTACAGCTGCTTTACCTGTGCTTGCACAAGCAACGTAGGCGTTGTTGAGTGAGTTGTGGTTCTGAGTGTAACGATTGTACGTTTCCATGAGGGCCTTCAATGTATACGTTTTGCCACATCCTGCTGGTCCGGTGAAGAAGATTTGTAGAGCCTGTAGGAGCTCATCTCCGCAGCCATGTAAACGATGTATAGCCTCAAGAACCACCTCACGTTGTTCAGCATTTGTAGTTCGTAGCAGCTCACAATATTGTTGTTTTGGCATCACGTTGCTCCGTTTTTACAACTGACAATCCGTTTTGCGGCACGATTTCATTAACATCATCGTTATTTTCAGCTCCCTCTCCTCCCAACAGCTGTTCTACAAACACTCTTCTTGACTCTGTTTCCGTTGGTTCTGTGGTGTCTGAATTTTGCAAAATCATCATTGCTTCTAGCTCTTGCATCACTTTGTCGATGTCAATATTGTTCTCATAAAGTTTTCTGCTCCATGATAGTTTCCTTGTTGTCATTGAATAATTGTATAAATTTATTACAATCAACAATGTCAGCGACTTCGTTGCGAAAGGGCAAGTACAGCAGTACCATCTCACGTTGATAATTGACAGTTTCATCTATGTCGTAGCATCTGTATCGTATGATTCGACCTATCAGACGTTTGCGATATCCTCGATGTCATTCTTTCTCCAGTCGGCGGTTCAGGATCGTCATCTTCATGCACGTTCAAGTCGTCTTCATTGTCAATGAAATCACGAGAGTTAGCATACCACGACGCAAACTCGGCCAAATGTACATCTTGCAAAGATGGAGGTCTTTCTTCATACCGCTGAATGACGTTTTTGGTCCACACGTCTGTGCTGTCCTCTGCGATTCCTTCGCGATCCAATTGTTTCCGACGTTTGCGGCAACGTTGTCTCTCTGAGGGCCACACTGTTGGTATGTACACAATTTGACGGCTTGCTTCGCTCATCGGCTGTCGTAACAAATACCATGCTGCTTCTTGCGCCGACATTTCAACTGCATTGAGAAGTTTGACACTCAATGCTTTTAATTGACCAGTGTAATCGCGGTCAGGATGTTCTTCCATCATTTTAGTCAACTCTCGATTCAAGTTACCCATTCCACGAGCTGATTTGTTCACGTATTCCACGACGTACTGTGCGCAGCTGTATTCATCTAAGATAAACTGAATATCGATGTTGGAATTAATTTGACCAGCAAGGTAAGGGTTGAACGTGTTTGTCATAAGTTGATCGAAGTTACGTTTAAACAACAAAGTTGGCCTGCGAAGGGTTGAACGTACTATATCAAGATATGCATCAAATGTCAGACCATGTTCCCTCAGAAAGTCATCCATGCTAGGGTATGTACGTTCGCTGAGACACGTTCGTAGCTCCTTGGATTTTTTTTGGAATGTTGACCGGCGTCCATCAGTCTGAGGCATTGGAACCAAGACTCGAGTAGCAGGCATTGGCCAGTACGGGATCCCAAATCTGCAAGTCGTCTCACCTCGCTTCGTGAAGGTGAAAGTGTGCTTGTGAATTTGATTGGCGTAGATGGTCTGTTGGGCATATCTTCTTTGGCGACAGAACTCAGCTTCTCCACGAGCTCGATGGTCATTGGCATATTTTCTGACACGGCCTCGTGTGGATCATTATTCAACCACATCAAAATGTGTGCGTGGGGGCTTCCTCGATGCTGGAACTCAATGCGAAAGAAATAATCTTTAACAAAGTACTGGCCAAATGGATTATATGATTGTTTTGCCTTCAGCATATTCATCAATGTACCGACGAGTTTGTGGAAATATATGCAGCACGTAACTGGATCGTCGCCCACTAAGTTGCACCGCTCTGACGTGTTTAGATCTTCAGCAACTTTTCCAGGATACTTGTTACTCAATTTGAGGAGTAAGTTCAGTAATATCAACCAGCGTACTTCGTTTGCACTTAAAGTGAGAAATATGGTCGGTTTACCTAGTTGACGGAGCATCGCAAACAGATCTCGTTTGCGAGAGGCCCAATACTGGACGGAATTGGGTACTGACTTCATGAAGGCAAGATTTTGAACGACAAATTCTTTAAGAAATTCCGGGTCCTCCAACATGCGTCGAGTTACGTTTTCCGTGGTTGACACATTCCGAAATGTGCTGTAAAAGCCATCCACCATGCGGAAACGTAGAATCTTCATAGCAACGTACAAGACTTTTTGAGGCGTGGCTCCGCGTCTGTCACTTCGTCGTAATTCACTGGTTGCCATCATGTAAGGTGTCACTGAAACTCCCATGTGGAAGCAACGAGGCTGGCCGTAGTATATTGCAGGAAATGATAGTTCTTCAGCATGACGGTCGTAAATGATGTTCAGAGGCATGGCCCGATGTCCTGGTGCGATGTCGAGGCAATCCTCTTCGTTCCACAGTAGTGTATGCTGCCTGGAAGCAAGAATTTCTGACTCC
The DNA here is from genome assembly GCA_005406025.1 of Eumeta japonica. Lineage (NCBI taxonomy): Eukaryota > Metazoa > Arthropoda > Insecta > Lepidoptera > Psychidae > Eumeta > Eumeta japonica. Next base: position 43,295 of record BGZK01001974.1, on the reverse strand, counting down.
GGAGTACACTCGGCGGCGATTGTTTCGATTCGATGAGCCGAGTCATCCTGCAAATCTTCCTCTGGTGGCACGACAGTTTGCAGCCTTGACAAATCTACTTTGATATCGTACAAGCGATATAGACTTGAATTTTGAAGTACATCCAACCATTCTTTGATTGTCCTTTTGGACATGTAGCCGCTGATGTAATTTGTTTTGTGTGCGAGATTCCGTTTGATGTTGACATTAATGACGTCGTCCTCATCTAAATGCCGGGGCAAGCATTTTACCATGTCTTCTACGTTGACTGGAACGTTGATCACTTGACCAATAATTCCATAAGAGAAGTCATGCCGCAGACGACGCACTTGCATGAATGGCAGACGTGGTGAGATTAATCGTTCACTAATTGGATCCAGTGGCGGTAAGCCAGGAGGTATTTCTGGATATGAGAAGCCATTCACTTTTGCAAGGGTAGGAAGCTTATGTTTGTTCAGCGAAAATCTACAGGTGTTGCAAATATGCGTATAATCCTCCTCGCGTAGTTGCCTATTTTCCTTAACGAACCAATCCGATATGACCTGTAGTTGTGTAGCAGTGATGATTTTAAGGTCATTCTTGAACCACAATCGGTCGCAAACAGAGCAAGCGTGGCCAAATTCGTTGTCCAGAAATGTAGTTTTAAACCTCTTTATTGACGACGACCATTTGATATTCCAGGTTGATTGTTCCGGTTGCACTGCTGTGTGAGTCGGTGGAGTACTTATTTGTGAAACAATTTGAGCAGCTCTACGCTGTCTGTAAGCACGTTGTCGCTGAGCGCTGGTCTGGGCAGTAACTGTTCTTTCCACTACCACAGGAGCAGACACTGTGGCTGACTCTAGCGTGCCGGTGTCAAGAGCTGAGTTGGCGAGTCTACGTTGCTTGCATCTACGTTGTCTTTCGGCGGCTGCTTTTGCAAAATCTGCTGCCTCTGCAGGAGTTCTTTCCGCGGCCTTACGTTTTCTATACATTCTTTGTCGTTGCGCTTTGGCGTTATGGGGTGTGTGTGGCACAGCGAAAGGTATGGCAGACGTTGGTGGCACGATATCATCAGTCTCCATCGGTGTACTGGACGTTGAAGGAATTTGTACATCTGGCTCCATTGTACTAAAATTGAACAAATTAGAAATTATTGTTTCTCATATTTTTAAATGTTTTCAAATATGTACTTATGAATATGAATAGTCAATTTAAAATGAACAAAATTTGTTTGTGTTAAATACCTAATTTGGTTCATGTTATGAATTAATAATAATTTTGAAAATTAACAAAATTTGTTTTTGTTGAATTTACTTTTTGTTTCAAGAATTTTAAAAATAAAAGTAGTTTTAAAAAGTTACTAATATAAATAATTAATTTGAAATTTCACAAAATTTGTGTATGTTAAATTCATTTTTTATTTCAAATTTTTGCATAAATTGAACTTTGTTGAAACAGTTATTAATATAAATAACAAATTCAAGAATTCACAAAATTGGTTTATGTTAAATCAATCAGTTGTTATAAGTTATTAATAAATTTAACTTGTTTTACATTGTTATAAATATAAAAACTAAATTTAAAAGTTAGAACATTTATTTAAATCACATTAATTGTTAATATCAATCGATTTTAATTCAAAGTGTATTTTCTAAAAGGAGAAAACAAATTCACATTTGATCTTTGAATTTGTAAATCGCGCGCTTACTACCTTGCGCAGTGATTGGTCGTCTCGGTTTGAATGTTTGAAAGTTTCGATTTGACAGGTTGGAGGTTAAACATTGTTATTTCAATTTTTTACATAGCAAGTCGCGCTCATTTTTTCAAGTTAAACAAATTATTATTGGTTGAGAAACGATTTATACTACTTTTTTGATTGAAAACTACCACAACATTGTGATTACTACAACATAACCTATTCACTTATGTCTTAGTCATTTATTTCATCATGTTATATTATCAGTCTGAAATTATTTACCTTTGCTGTTTGAATTGTTGCGATGGACGAAACTACCTTCACATTATCACTACACAATCGTTTTACAATTAACTGGCAACGTAAACTTGTATGCAGGCGCCTAAGCGAAATAGAAGCGCAAGACATGAACCGGTGTATGCCTATCTCTCACTCTCTCTCTCTCGCTCTGTCTCTCTGCTCTTAGGCGGGCTAACTGTGCTCGAGTGGAAGGGACGCGTGCCTTTCACTTTTATGTCTGTCTCTCTCGCTCTTAGGCGGGCTAACCATGCCCGAGTGGAAGGGACGCGTGCCTCTCACCTCGTTCTCATTGTGAGCGCATAACGTGAGCGGAGCGTAACGCAGTTTCTTGAAGTGTCACCCGGCAAACCAATTTATAAGACGTTGTCACGTCAAAATGACACATGATAAGACTTGCTTATTTTCAGGTTCTGTTGGATAGATCTGTCTGACGGTACCTATACTCGCCATTCATGAGTTACCTCACACTCCAAGCCTGCTAAATACGAAGGTCGACCAGCCAGACCATCTCTACTGTTATAATTTTGCAATAAATTTTCCACTAAGTATAAAGCAACTATTAAAACAATTATTTCCAAGTGAGTGAAATTAAGTACAAAATATTTTATAAACAGGCATGAAAAGTTAAAAAAATGATTGCCATTTGCACAACTAAAAACCAAGAACATTTTTACATTTATTTTTTCTGAGAAATGATTTGAAATTACATATTATGCTGTAAATTTTTTTTATATATTTTGAAATACAAAAATATTACGTTCTTTACTACTTTTAGTCAAACATACGATTACGCACAATGACAGAGCATGTCATTGTTGAACTTTGGGAATCTGCCATAAATTTTGGAATAATATGTATAAGACTGAAAATGGTTAAATTTTACATTATTTCTCTGACAACATGTACCATTTTAGTACATTGACAACTTACCGTATGATCCCATGTACACTGAAGGGATAAACTGCTAATGTGTAAAATTCATAAATTACCCTTCATTGACCTTATTATTTTGATAAACACTTAAAGTCACTGCCTACTCCTATATATTACTAAAACTTTGTGTATGTTCATATTACTAGTGGATACATCTGCACAATACATTATACTAGACCATATGTTTTATTACTAACATGTTTGATCTGGGGCCTCTCTCCTCTCGTCTGTTCTGCTTGCCCAGCGCCAGGAACTGCGCGGGCGGTTCGCACGAGCGAGTGCAGGCATCCACCTGAATGCATCAATCACAACATTACAATGACGTTCATCACATATGCATTGAAATTATTTCTGAAAATTACCAGTCACCAGAGTCAGTCCATGGTTCATTACAAGTAGTGTCCCTATGTAAAATTTATGCATGTGCGCTTCCAAATTATGTCCACGATTTGCTGAAAGTAAAAAATAATCGTAGTATAAAAAAACCACATACCCGGAACAAATGTGCACTTCTTTTGAGAAAATGTTGGGGCAACGGTTAAGGGTTCATAACCAAAAAGGCACTTCTCATCACAAGCCTTAGCCGCCCAACTATTTGACTATGATAAATTGAGGGTTCAACATACTTTCCTAGGCAAGAACCGAGTAGTTTATGTTAAACTAATCTTTTTCAAAACACACATAAAAAAATTCCTTCATCTTATAAATCGAGCCCCCTTTTTACATGTCAATGCTCAATCATGCCACTCAACATTGTTAACCCTATATTTCTCAATAAACAATGAATACAAATATTCAAAATGAATAATAAATATCCTTATTACATAAATTAAGACATATGTCTATATGTTAATGCTCACTCTAACCGCTTGACATTATTGAACTCACGTTTTTCAATAACAATGGACACATGAATTTTTTTAATGACCATGGTATAACTTCATTCACATTATATATTGGGCTATGTCTATGCTCTGTGTCAATGATCACTGGTGACCACTTGGCATTACTGACCTTATATTTGACAACACTTGTGGATTTTCTAAATAAATATATAAAAAATTTCTTAATCTTACAAATTGAGTCATTTTCTATACATCAATGCTCACTCATGACCACTTGGCACTATTGACCTCAAATTTCTCAAGAAACAATGGATACTTTTATGGGTTTTATAATTACACATATAACAAATTCCTTCATCTCATAAACTGAGCCATCTCTTGTATGCTCAGTTCTATTGATTTCCCATTTATTTAGAAGTTCATATCAAGTCATCTCTTTAGGTTGACCTTTTCTCAATTTCCTTTCTAGTTCTGCTTTGGATTTTGAACCCGATCTCATTTTAAACAGCAATCCCATACTTGTTCTAGTTTTCGAACTTTTATCCTGCTCCTCATACAAACACTGATATTTCCCTTAATTTTCCACATTTCTCTCATTACCAACCTCGATTCCAGTTTTTATTCTGATCTTTTATTATACTGAATATATTGTCCACAGTATCGAATCGATCATGCATTTTTCGAGAAATATTCTACTTTTTTAAAACAACTTTGCCAAAAAAACCATAGTCAATGAAGTAACCGTTTCTTAGAAAAATAGTTTAGAACATGTTCTAAAAATATAAGATGTTCCTACCTTGCGACCTTACTGAAAATCGCACTCTCAAGCACGTTCACGAAGTGTGGGCCAGTCATGCCCCGGCGTGTGTGTTGCCGCGTCTCCCTTAGCTAATTCGCACTACGCGCGGTCGTTAACCTACCAAGAAACTGTAAGTATTTTGTTATAAGTGTTACGTTTACAATGACGTTTTAGAAATTAAGATTGTATGTGGTTAACACTGAAGTGTTTAATAACACTGCTATTGAATATGACAATGTGATTTATTGCTGAAGACTTTGCAGAGGTGACATGGTATAGTTTATGTGATAATTTGTCCGAATTTGCCCTGTTTGTTTAGAAGTGAGTGGAATACATGTGGAAAATGAGAAATTAATGAAATAATACCTTTGTCGACCTTGTCATCACTGACAATATCAAGTGTAATTTGTAGGTATCACATAAATTCTTCATAAATAATACATTGCATAGCCAGAGCACAGGGCAGAATTCGGAATTTGTCACATACCCGTGACACGAGGCGTCCAGCACGGCGCTCGCGATAACAGCTGGTCGAGCATTTACTAGGGTTGTATCAATATTGTTTTATATTATTTATAAGCATATTTTTACTAAAGTTACTTTGACAAAACTGTTCTAAAAAAGAACATTATGAATATTTGCGAAAAGATGCATGATCGATTCCATTCTATATATCCTAACTCACCTCAAAAATACAAATGTTTTTGACTGTAACAGTACTCTCACACATACTTTCTATCCCTTTAAGGGCGTATAACAAAAACAAAACTGAAACATGTATTTATTTATAGCAAAGACTTCAAATACTATTTTCCATCTGTCTAATTACTAAACTAAAGAATAGGACTCAAAAACCTCTCTCAAGTACTTGCTTATATTAGAAAAGTAAGTTTAGTGCAAAACTCCTGGTTTCCAGATGCAGTTGTTTCAGCTGTATGATGATCAGCAGCATATAAACAACAAGCACAAATCACCCCACCGAGTCAACAAACAGCTCATGAGCACACTACACAGCTAAGCACACTAAACATTTCATATTCTAAACATACACTATATAACACTGTATGAGTAAGTATGTTTATTTATTGCATACACACAAGGTTAGTCGATACGTCTAGTAAGCATGAGTGCCTCGCGCCGACTGCGCTTCGCAGTCGCTGTAGCATGGAGTAAGAACATGCGTCACCAAGATGCATCGTGTCCTTTTCTGATTTATATTGGATGGCGCTTACGTTTGACTAGTCAATCACGAGGTTACATCTCCAACCGGAGAGGAATGCATGTTTGGAATTTTGTATAATGATGCATCGGCTATGGCTATCCTCCTTTGACTGCAAGTGAGAGTCGTGTGCAATTTCTCTGTTTGTTGCAGCACATTGACTTTAAGAGAAGTGAGTACAGTTTAAGCATGCAGTATGCATAATAGAAAAGAGTTAAAGACTATTAGAAACCCTCTTACAATAAAAAGTGAACTCTAAAGCATTAAAGAGATAGATACGAAATTAATGAAGAACAGTGGAGTCCGACAAACTTACCTGAACCGCTGGCTTGAGTGAACAAGGTGTGGTGTGCTGCAGCAGCACAATAGGTTCAATGTCCAGCTCTTGTTTGATCACCATATCCGTTTCATTTTCTGTCTTGAGTGCAATGTCATCTTTCTAAGGAATTAACAAATATTGACTATTTATCAAGTAAAAATCAGATAACATGGTAATCATCTAGTTTTTATTGTGTAACATGTGATACAGAGGTTGTATTAGTATGAGTTTTTAACAGAGGTATACTCTTTCCCATACGTTAGCTCAGAGAGGGTTAGGTGTTGCTAATAACAGTAACCACCAATGTGATGACCACTTCTGGCTAAATAGTTTTTTGAGATATGGAGCAGGTATTTGACTTCAACTGGAATTTTATTAGCCAAATTGCTCACAGACAGGATTAATCCTGGACCTTTTGATGTGAAAGCACTCTAACAACTGAGCTACCACCGCTGTATACAATAGGGCCTTAAAGATTCAATATCTGATTAAATTTGTGATCGAAGTAAATAAAATGCTTAACTAAACATTATACTACTATAGAGTAGCAAAAGCGATATATCATGGATAGGAAGATGAGCATTTCTGTGTAAACAGACATTTTTACATTATGGCAAAGCGAATACTTGAAGTGTACATAACTTAAGATATATACATTTTGTTTGGTTGGTTCCGCTTTCAGATAACTATATTAAAACAAAAGAATGTGTCCTTTGTTGTTGGATTACTAAAGCTATACTGTGTTTGTGTATAGTAAAAAATATATTGAAGAAAAAAATGATATCACCTCCTTAACATGCAGGCCAATGTCAGACACCAAGCTCTGTAGCAGATGTGCATGCCTGACGCCCAGCCCTTGCGTTGTAGTTGTGTCTTCAGCATCACACTCGGTCTTGATGATCACCATAGGCACTTCATCATGCTCCTTGATGAGGATAATATTTTTACATAAAAAATTTCAATATTTTATTTAGTTTCTACATGAGGAAACGGTTTGCAAATTTCCCTATCAATTTTTACTTTTAAATCTGTACGAAATCCTTTTTTTGGCATATTTTGTCCAAATTATAAGACTACTTCCTAATTTACCGAGTCCTTACATCTCTAAATTTGGTTTGGTACCCAAGGGGACAGATGCTGATTCAAAGTTATTAAGTCACAGAGTGTATATCATTACCGACATGAGATTTCATTGCAAACAGTACATTTCTATAACAAAAATAAAACAACTGTGAAGTACAAAGTACACTCCCTCATTCTATTTTACCATCTATATCAGCATAACTGCAAAATCTCTTTCAAGCTAAGAAACAACAGGACACACAAATTTAGAAATACTCTATTTTTTTTCTATTGTCTCTGGGATAGAACATGCAGTATAACAGTACTGACACCAGTCGCATTAGCCGTGTTGCTAAGTACACATGTTTTGGATAGTCGGAGCATTGCGAGCTATGGTACAATCATTATTTAGGGTACAATGAAACTAACTCCATCTTCTTTCTTTAATCTGAAGTTTCAACAGTTAAAGCAATAGGTCTGCAGAACTGAAGGTACGTAAGAGGGCTCGCATACACTCACAAACAAATGAGTGAAAGGTTACGACATGAATGAGAGATTAAATAGTATATTCAAGGAGCAAACGAGATGAAGAGTCATCAGCGGGTACATGGTGATCATCACCCATGGATACTCACAACTGCAGAAAAGTCGCCAATGCATTGCCGTCCTCTTGGACAAGAATAGAATATCTGACGGAGGGGGATTTATGTACTTGCATTCAGAAAAGAATGCTGAAGCACTTTTTAAATTTCCATGAAAGAGCAGTGGAAGCATGCCCTCAAAACATATTGCAGTGCATTGACAAGTTCAATATAACAATGTTACCACTACTTAATAAAGTGAAAAAAGGAAAACTATTATAAGCTGTTTATTAATAGAGGTTGATATACAATAAGTAACAAAGTTGTAACACTCAGTTGTAACATCCCCGATTATGGAATGAAGCATTGTAGAAATGTTTCTTTGTCGATACGACATATTTCTATTGATGCTGTATCAAAACCAAAGATTAACTGGATAACACCTCAAGGATTAACTGTTAAGATAATGACAGAAAATAAATAAATACATATTTGTTTAACAAGAAGATGAAACATAACTGTGAATGTGACACACGGTGAACCCTCAAGTGCTGGTGTGTTAGCAATACAATGCAAGCCCGTACTACTGTCGCGCGCTCACCTTACTTTAATGTAATGGCACAGCGTGTACTGTAGCAGAAGCGGGGACAAGCGCCTAGGAAAAATTCATTTTGTAATCCTGGGTTATGCTGATAATTTTAAAGGAATTTGAATGCTATCGCTTAGAAGCGTTTAAAAAATATCTACTGTACCCTGTCATATATGTCGAAAATTTATAATAAATTTTAAAAGTTGGGTCATTTTTACCAAAAGTCAGTTTGCATCACGATACCATCATCGTGCCATGTTTACAAGTGTTCTCTCTCTATTGATATATATAAGAAATTACATGGTATAGTTTGCAGCATAGTACAGTTCATACTTTTATAATGTTTCTCTGAAAAATATAAGCTTGAAAATTTTCAAAAATTCTGTCCCTTGTCCTCAGAAGTGGAAATGGCAGCCATCATGAAATTTTACATATGCATTTAATACATTATATTCATAATCTGTTTCAATAAAATAATATACACTGATAATTTGTGATAAGTTTAATATAAATTAAATAATGACAACTGCCAGACATGGCGATTAAGGGGTATTTTGTGTGGATAACGATAACTAAGTAGGCTCCTTAAGAAAGAGTGACCTTTGTCGCGATTTAAGGGGTGAAATTTCTATAAAATTAATAAAACTACTATTTACTCTGCGAGTATACACAGAAGTAAGTTGCATCTAATATTACACTTGCAAGAATAAAAGGTAAGACATGTCGTGTGTGGCTCTGAAGATGAGCATGAGTAAACCTTGAGGCTGAAATTCAGAATGCGATTGAATTTTGAAAGATGGACAGCGACATGTTTTGGGTTTCAGTTTAGGTTATCCGATGAGATGGATACTGAATCCAGCTAATAGGCGGTGATCAATGATGCATTCTGCGTTGTCTCTTTACTCGTGTATTTAAGGATTAAGGGTGGGTAATTATGATAGTTACAAAATTATTGAGTACCGGAGCACTGACTTGGGCGAAATCCATAGCGGGCGACGCGGTCGAGGTGCCAAGGTCGTGGGACTCCGCGCCTCCTTGAGCCCTTGCGGCGTCTGTGCGTAGCTTTTCGGAGCATTCCTGAGAGTTCCGTCTAATAGCCTCCATCTCTCGCAATACGGGGCAAACGGGTTACAAAATCGTAATAGCACCGCACTTAGAAAGGATCTCTAACTACAATCAAATGACTGAAGAACGCTATGTACGACGATAAACAATAATTGAAATGAGCAAAGCAACAATAACAAATAATATGTCAGAAATTCATACTTCTCTATGGGTTCATGATCTAAAACTTTTATTCTCTATGGTTGTAATTCGATACAATGAAAGATTCGATATTCGATACATTAATTAAATATTTTAATTACATAGTTCAGAACCATGGAATTATTAATGATAACTTTTATAAATGTAAAATAAAAAGCCCTAGAATGCTTAATTAGCTTACGTTACGTATTCTCGTGCTGGTGTTATTTTAACATTTTAAGAAAAACAACTGTACAAAGTTATTACTTATTTTAAGAACAATTTGCATAAGGCTACCATGGATTATATGAAATAGAAAATAAACACTCTGAGGTGTAATTACTAAAGGGAATAAAAGAACATAAATGCGGTGTCTTGGAACATTAAGTAACAATGTAATTTCTTATGTGATTCACAAAATAAAGATTATAAATTTAAATCAACTAACTATGAAAACGAAAATAATTTTGGTAGGATTTTATTGGTAAATAATTTTTATAAGTTTATTTAATACTAGCTTTCATCCGCGGCTCCACTTGCATGGACACAGAATAAATTTCTTCATCTGGGATATTGACCTATGATCCAGAGTTGTTTATTAATGTAAGAATTTTTTGATTCTGTGTTGTCGGTTGTTCTTTCTTGTTCTTTCTTATTTATTGGAAGACTTGTGGCAAACAAATGTTTCTGTACCACTCTGAATTAACTATTTTACGATTCTGTAGTTGGACTATAATCATATATCAATTAATATCAAAAAAGCAGGCAACCATTATCTTTAAACTGTTTATGGCACGAATTACTTTTATTGGGTTCGGCTCGTTTTGCAACAGCCACACTGTTGACTATTATTTATTTTCTAAGTCATTTGCATAGATCTAAAAATGATTACCTGTGTAGATATTATAAACAAATTTTGACGCACCATGATTGTTTTTTTTTTAACTTTTTGGCACTAATCGACACGAGCCCGTTTTCAATCAATGCTCAAGGTATGCGGAATCCAACACGAACATTTTTTTAAAGCCAAATTTTTATAGATATCTTATGTATGCTCGTCATATTTATGCTCAGGGACGCCTTTATCTCGCATTATATAATATGACGATTTTGCATTATTGATTTCCGTACAATATCGATATTTTGAGGTACAGCAATCGATTTAGGGTAACCTTTTTAAAATTCGTCCGTGAATATAGACCCCCCACGATTAAACTAACTAAACCAGTGATACACAGTAGTTTTTGCAAGGTACTTTAATCCCAAAAGCCCAAAGTGAGCTGATTGATGTTATTTTTTTAAGTTAACCCACCCGAGAGTCATAATAAATCATAGTAAGAAAATTTAATCCAAGGCGATAAAGACACGCAATTTACAAAATGACACCATAACAGTACAGCAATTGATAGTTACATGAAAAAAAATTGAATTCAACAGCTAAGAAGTTCCATTTTAAAATGTTATATTTACTTTTAAAATATTATTCTGTGGGTAAAAAATATATATATATATGTGTGCCCACATATATATAAAATATATATATGTGGACAGCTCCAGATACATAAATAGCAGCCTTCGTTCTTGTTTTTCATCCTTTTTAAGTCTAGAAACATCCGCTTTCACAGTTGATACACTATACATGCGGTGAAGAATATTATTTACTAAATGCATCGGTAGTCTGAGATTTATCTGCCAAATCTAAATGAAAGGTCTTTTCAGAATAATGGAAAAATATTTAGTTTAGAAAATATTTAAGTAAGAGGAATGATACTCTTCACTTTCACTTAAATAAAACATCAACTGACTTTGTACGAAAATTTTTCACATTGAGTGATAGAATCGCTTCGAAACTACAAAAACATTACAACTTTTAAAAGAATATTTTCGATTAATTTTATTGTTGATCATTTACATTGGTTCTGTTTATAAAAGTTTTTTGATAAAATCTTATACATACAGAAAACAGGTACAAACGAAGAGTTTATTGTTACACTTTATTATAGCGTCAGTACTAAATTGTATTACTTCTTATACGCATACAATGAAGCATAAACGCTAAACTTGCAGTAACTTACGAGGCCTACGTAACCTTAAAGCAATGTTATATCATGCTTTCCGTGTCCAAAGTAATTTCTCTTCAGGCTACTACAGCCTTAATGGGTATTTAAGCTGTAGTAATACTTTGACGTGGGTCTAATGGATTAACGGTCTGTTCTGTTGGAATAATAATGCTAGAGCGTTGACTCGTAAAATAAAGATATTCAGTATAAAATACAAATTTCAACCATAGAGATCATAGAGTATGTTTCTCCGTATTCGGAGATTCTACAGTCCACAGTCATAGAGAAGTATGAATATAAATAGGCTTTAAGTGATGAAAATTACCGAAATAAAATAGACGTACGGGCGACTGTAGTGTAGTTATATTTTATTTGGTAGTTGAATTACAGTATGCGCTGCTATATGTTTGCTCTGTAATTCATGGTGTATTCGTAGATAATACTGTGGTCGTGAGAAGACTCAGCGTATTCAACTGCGGTTCTGAGCTGGTGCCAGTGATGGCTGCGGCAGGAGGCAGCGTCCCCGAGTGCTCGGTGCGGCTGTGGCGGTGCGACCGTGCGCCGACGGCCGCCGTACGCGCCGCACCTCACGTTTCGGTCAGTGCCTCCGTCAAGTAACGACTGGTCGTGCATTGCTCCCTGATGCCATACGATTACCGGAGGGGCCTAGGCCTAAAATAAAATGGGGCCTTATTTAAAAAAAAATAAGTTTTTTTTTTAATAATTTTAAATTGCGCAACAAACTGAGCGTTCACCTGTACAGAATCGAGACAAGAATTGTATTAGTTTAAAGAATTAAGAATCACAAACAAATAAAAATGATTGAGATACTTCTATGTTTCCTATCATCGGAATATGTTTTCGCATTTATTTAAATACGATGGTGACTAATTGTAAAGAGGAAAGATTATATTCCGCTTTATAGCTTTTCAAAAATAAACATAGAAGTACAATGTCAAATAAGAGTTTAAATAGTCATGCAATAATGTATAGTGATCAGACGTTTTGGACATAATTTGTTTTGATAATATAATAAGTAAGTTTTCTAAAAAAAAATCAAAAAAATTGAAAAATAAATTATGATGTATATTAATCAGATAAAGTTTTGTAACTTAATTAACAATCATTTTCTTTTTTTCCCTTTTTATGATTTATTTTCTGTTTGTTCAAAAATGTACTATGAATATATTTTTATAAATTCAGGACACTCCTTACAGCCTCCCAAAATCCTGAGGCCCTAGGCCTAGCCTCTTGGGCCTATATGTAGACATCCCTGACAATTACAACATGTTACGATAACTTAGACACATACACAGTTAAGAAGTAATAAGTTTTTTACCTAATTTATGTATTTATCTTGTTTTTTATAAGTACAGTACAATTACATAATGGTATGCTATACATTTATGTGTAAATAAAATAATGTTTTTATTTGAAACTTTGCAATCACATATTAATAATATATCATGCATATGACAGTTAAACCAATCAATCATTCAGTAGATAACTGATGCCTTTAATTACAAATTTCTAATAATCATTAATAGAAACATAATTATGTAATTTTAGGCACTTTGTAAATGTGTGAGGATATGGCCACAAGCGAAATAAAAACAGTCTAAAAAAATTAATTTTACATCCTATTAATAGTAACACTCGATCTCTAGTCTCGTGCTCTTTTGTGTCCCAAGCCGAGGGTGTCCGAGGCAGGCTGAAGCTTAATGTATCAAATTGAATGATAGTATGATGCTTTCATTTCTCCCCGTGATATGTAACATTACTAATGTGATATTATGCAATCACGTAATATCACGCTAGTGATATTAAATGCATTACCTACCCAACTCCGATCCAGTATTATGACAACCTCAATACATTACAGTGTACTCCATCATAGGTACAATAGTCTTAAGTATGTGAGTGGTCTCACTCAGCAGCACATGACCCCATTAAAATATTGTTAAGGTGTTTTTTTGCTTGTCCTAAATCCTGTTCTAAGTTAGCAAAAGGACTTCATTGTGGTATCGTAACATTAAAAATTGAATTATGTTTTCTACTTACATACAAATGAAACACCTCACTCAAACATAGTTTAATCAACTTTGTTTTTATAAATGACATTTGATGTCCAATTTGTGTCCTGTCAAATGGCATGAATTTTAATTGCTACGATAATATCAATAGCCAATCTATATCTCTATAATCTATTAATATTTGATATTATTATCCTTATTTTTCATGTCATATTTTAAAATTACTTATGGAATTCATAAGCATTGGTTCATCATACGTTAATTAATTTTATTTCATATGCTAACCATTTAGGATTTTTGAAAGTGCTGGTTTTGCTAAGTTAAACATGTAAATACACTAGCATAGAATATATTATCCCGTGTGGCATTGAGTGGGGTCATCGACTGGTCATATTTGATGTGGCATAGAAGTCTGTCATGTTTTTGGAGCTTTCACTCTTGTTTTTGAATTATATAATGTCCATTTTTATGACAATGGTAGTTTTATTATTGCAAGCTTATTTCCACATAGAACTCTTACATCATATTGTGTTTACAGGAATGTGATGAAATGCCCTTGACGGTAATCAAGACTGAATGTGCCGCTGAAGCCTCAGCCATCACACAAGGGCTGCTTGCAGCAGTCTCGCAACCACGAGAGGACTCTGTGGCCGATACCAACTTGCTAGTCAACCAGGTGATGTGTTGTTCTGGTACAGTAGAATTTTTTGCTAATATTTCTTTCTTTGTTGTGATGTAAAGTGAGTCTTGCCGTTTGCTTTGTTCAGCCATAGAATATCAGTTGTATTCAGCTTGCACAATTTGCATTTCATAAAAATATCAAGAGTGCTGATACAAGTAGATTTATGTAATCACTGTATTTGCCATCTCTATGAAATTGAGCCCTTTTTGTCGGTGTTCAGTGCCCATGATCTTCATTGAAAACTATAATTTATAGTTTTACATTTTACAATAAAATCTTGAGTCAATTACATATATATTGGACTCAGTTGTACAATGCAGATTTCATCTCATTGTAAGTATTAAAATTTCATGCTCAGCGAGAACAATTCTTATTCTTGTTGCAGAGAGGTGATTTCATTATGAAGAGAGAAGATGAAGCGGAGGAGGTGATGATCCCACATGAACTGGAAATTGGACCCACAGTGCTGCAGCAAAAGACACCGGTCTGGTCACGCCCTCCATCAGATCAGGTATCTACTTGTGTGATTCATGCCACAGTTTAATTTTATCTTGTACCTTTGAAGCTTATTTTAATAGTCGAATATAGATAATTTTTTACTTCTTGCTGTTGTTGTATTCAGTTTGCATAATATGCATTTCATGAAAATATGAAGATGATGCATGTAGCTTTATGTGATGATTGTATTTGTCACCTCCATGAAATTGATCCTATTTCATCAATATTTAGTGCCCATGATCGTCAAATTTATTGAAAACTATATAATTTGCAATTTTAGATTTCATAATAAAATCTTGAATCAACTGTGTACATTCTGCGCTCAGTTGCACAATGTATATTTCATCTCATCATAAGAATTAAATTTCCATGCAGTTCAAAAACAATTTTTATTCTTGTTACAGAGAGGTGATTTTATTATAAAGAGAGAAGATGAACCAGAGGAGGTGATGATCATACATGAACTGGACATTGGACCCACGGTGCTGCAGCAAAAGACAGCAGTCTGGCCACTTGTACTATCGGATCAGGTATCTGCTTGTATAATTTACGCCATAGTTTGATTTTTCATGTATCTTTGTAGCTTATTTTAATAGATGAAAATGGATAATTTTTAAGTCACCGTTATCAGTTTGTTTATCAAAAATTGAATTTTTATCAAAACTTGATGTTTTAGGTTCCTAGCAATATATTTCGATTAGTTTTCTTGTGATGTGTGATGCGTGTGCGTGTTCGTATGCGTGCACATATATGTGTGTTTGGCTGTGCAAACCTCTCTACTTTTGAATGGATTAACCAATCTAAATACAGTTTGCGACATTCTAAAGGAATTCTTTTAGACTTCCTGAAATGTTAAACTGATTCCGCTGCAAAAGTAAGTTTTGAGGAAACTCAAAGCGTGTTATTGGATTTATTGCAATCAAATAATTTCTAAAAGTTTTACAGTTCATAACAATGGTTAATATTTGTTTTGTTCCATGAATGAAATATGCATAATCAAACACTTTTTCATGAGTATAATTAATGTTTATAACTGTTATTGTCTTATCACGTAAGGTTTTTTTTTTTAAAGCTACATGCCTGTATGTGTGCTAGGCCACAGACACAATGTGACAGGCTTGCTAGTTGTTTACTCATCCATGCCTTCTCAGCCCTGTCAGTGTGCTGTGGTCTTTCAGAATGTTCACTTAAATCGTGTGATAATATTTTTACATTGTGTATTGAATTTTGTATATAATGCCTCGCAAATGTGACTCGTTTCGTTGTGTGTGTGGTGAGGTGAGTTTTAAATCTCAGAGAAGAAATTTCACTCCTTTAATAAAAAAATGATAAGAACTTTATTTTGGCTGCATCTCATATATGCTGTGTTACATGCTCTTGGCTGTTGATAGGCTGGGGTAATCGTTCTCGCCATATGCCATTTGGAGTACCAACGGTGTGGAGAGAGCCAATGGACCATACATCAAATTGTGACTTTTGTTTAACAAACACAACGGGCATAACAAATAAGTTAGAGCGTTCTTTAAAATTCCTAACTTGCCCTCAGCGATTCGACCCGTCCCACAGTCAAGAACTTCCAATACCAATTCCACTAGAATCTGTAGAAATTGGGGAAAATTCTAACGGAAAATTTGAAGAACTGGATGAAAAAGATGAAGCCCAAGACCCTAGTTTTGAGCTGTCAGCAGAGCCCCATTTATTAACACAAGGAGATTTTAACATTTCACTTCGTGACTTGAACTTGTCAAAGAAACAAGCACAACTTTTGGGATCTTGCTTTAAGGGTTGAAATTTACTTAGTGAAGGCACCGAAGTATGGTTTTTTAGAAACGGGCAAGATTTTGAAAACTTTTATTCCTAAGAAAGAGATTTTACATTTTGTAATGATATTTCAGCTGTAATGGATACTTTCAGACATGATCATAAACCAGAAGAATGGTTTTTATTTATTGACTCATCATCAAAGTCAGCCTTGAAACTGTGCTATTACGTAATGGAAATAAATTCTCTTCTGTGCCATTGGTCCATGCTGCAAATATGAAAGTGTCATATGAGAACATGAAACTAATTTTACAAAAGATTGAATATGATATATATAAATGGAACTTATGTGGGGGGCCCAAAGTAATTGCTATGTTGCTCGGTTTATATACAACGGGTGTGTATACAAAATTTTGCTGTTTTATATGTGAGTGGGATAGCCGAGATCGCAAAAAACGTTATTAAAAAAAAAGTCATCGCTTACACAAAAATCCCTTGAGCCTAGCAAGGAAATTGTAAAAATAGGCCTCAGGTTGATCCTAAGAAAGTGTGCTTACCACCACTACACATGAAAGTTAGGCTTTATTAAAAACTTCGTCAAGGCTATGGACAAAAATGAAGATGGATTTTCTTATTTAAAAGATAAGTTCCCTAAACTAAGTGATGCTAAAATAAAAGGAGAGACTTTCGTAGAACCCCAGATAAGAGAGCTGATAAAAGATGCCAGAGCAAACTGAACTGCTTAGAGGAAAGAGCCTGGGTATGTTTCAAAGACGTTGTTAATAACTCCTTAGGTAAACATAAGTCTGATAACTACAAGACGTGCATGGAGAACTTGCTGAAATCATGTAGTGAATTGGGCTGCAACATGTCACTCAAAATACATTTTCTACATTCCCACTTGGATTTCTTCCCGTGAAATCTTGGTGATGTGAGTTATGAACATGGCGAATGCTTCCATCGAGAGATTTCGAGTATGGAAAAGAGGTATCAGGGAAAATGGAGTGCAAGTATGCTAGCTGACTACTATTGGACTCTTAAAAGAGATGTGACGGAGGGTGTAAAATATTCAAGAAAATATTCTGCGACTACCTTTTAAAAACACTTACTCTGTACACAGTGAGCATCAAACTACAACAAAATGTAACATTTTTATGCGAGTGTTTCAATAAAACCTTACATGATAGGGAAAAACTGTTGTTATATTGTGATTTAGCACAAGAAATACTATTAAGATTGGCCAAAAACACCCTAGGGACAAAAATTTCCTTGTAGTCCATTGTAATTAGACTCGATTTAATTTGTTTTATTTGGTGAATTTCGTTATTCAGTAACCAGATGTTAGAACTCGTGTCAATGCGCAGGCCGGTCCGGCCCCGTGCGCCGGCGCCACCTTCGGGCAGGACGCGACTGCGGCGCCGCTCTGTGGAGGTAAGTAGCGAGACGAGTTAACATGTTAGCAGTCTAAGTGGATATTATGTGACTGCATTTGTTCAGAACTGCAAGTAACAACTGTCATATGGATTAATAAATATTTTGCACAATATTGGAAAAAAAACCTTTGAAAGTGTATCATATGGTCTATTCTGGCTCAACCTCTTTTAGTTTAAGTCTACCGAGAGCCCATTGAATTTTATTGATGCAAGTATGTAAGTGATAACTTAGGAGTTTCACTTGTTTGCAATATAGCTACCGAGAGTCAAACGTGTTCTCGACCCTCCTGTAAGCTCTTTTACTCACTGCATCCAAGTGTCACAATGTGTCAAGGCCCAATGTGTATACATACTGTGATACCAACTGGTGGCGTAACAAGCAGCATTATGTTTTAGTACATTGAGTACTGAAACACAAACTTTGTGCTCCTGAATTGTTTAAACATTTTTAAAATACAATACCATCATTTATAAAATATTTAAGTATTTCTTGGCTGGCTGCCTGTTATTCTGTGTCCTGTTTGATAGAACGTGTGTCAATGCATAAGCTGGTCCAGTTTGTGGTCAATACACAAATGATCTGTAATGAAGTTTTATTGCCAGTGAGTTTTTAAATTTCAGTTTAATTTAAAATAAAAAAAAGAGCCATAAGAAATAGTTCAGAACTGTGTCAACCATATGATTTAATATAAACAAACAATCTTTCTTCTTGCGAAGAATGATCATGCAGCATACATCAACGGAAGTTGTATCATTAGGATGTAATGTTGTACTTTTAAGGGGTGATTCAATGACAAAAATAGAAGAAAAATAAAATCAATGAATTAAGTAATAAGTTTCAGGGCGTATATTTCATAGTGACCCCTGACATCACTAAACCTCATTTTAGGGCTGAAATGCCTGTTTGGTAGCCTCAGATAAAAGCTAATTTACACTAATAATGTAATGGATATGTTAGGTTGAAGTCCACAAGTCTCAATATTCGGATCTATTAATACTCAATCAAATGCCTTATTAATCTGGTCAATGGGATTCAGCTTAGTTACATAGAGACGTAGCTAGCAAAGACTATCATTCATAAAGTTGAGGTGCCTGACTTAGTTATTGATGGGGGTGTACTTCCCACATATAATTCTCATGAACTCTTATTATGATGTGACGGAGCCTCCGAAGTAGGCAGTGTAGGCAGATGTCTTTCATCGAAATGCTATGAGCAAAAGCTATCTTAGGAGTAGGATGTTGCACGTACGCTAGCAGCGTTTGCGCATTCAAACATCAGGCTTCCATTCTTGCAAGAGTGAGAACAAATGATCCCATTTATTACGGATATATCACAATAAAAATCAATTTTAATAAGAAATTGTTTTAGCTTCCGCATCGTCTGGACAGAAATTCGGTTCATCACAATGATTTTCCAGACACTTGCCCAATCACAAAAAGAAATCCTACAATATTTTTGAATTTAAAAATGATATTCAATATAACACATTTACATGACAATTCAACTTAATGTAAGATTGAGCAACATTGCAAGTTCAAAGAGCAAGTTCAAAATAGTAACTTTTAAATTTCTTACTTTTTGTGGTCTATCCATTAATTTTAATTATAAATAAAAAAACTGAATTATGGTACCATGAAAATGATATTACGACATCTCATATAAAAGAAAAAGTATCATTCAATCGTCAATTCGTGAGTGAAGCTCTAATTGATTAATAAACACCATATTAAATTTGAAATGCCACAAGAAACTGTTGTTTATTACTTATTGTACAGTCTATGGTGTAGCTCTTTGCAGAAAGACCAACCTTAGGCTTAAAATAAAGCAAAATAAATTTGAATTGGCAGAGAGTTCATGTCCCAGCTTGGTGGGTCATGTTTGGCTGCTCCAATTGCCCTAAAGTCCTTGTCTTTTTGGAATGATTTACTTTTTTATTTAATAAGCGTTCTTTTTTTTACAGTACTTGACCAATCAGCACGAGAATTGCGAATTAAATCAGAAGATTCCAGTGGAGGATTTTGTGAAGATTCGTGTAGTGAAGCTGTAGCGCTGAACATGAGAGTGAATACTACTCATAGAGTATTACACAAACCACTTTATGATTGTTCCAAATCGCCGACTGGAAGCGAAAGTGATGCGTATGAAATAAATATTAATGTGAGCGGAAACCCGAACAAACATACTCAATGTGAATGTGCTACATATAACATAAGGAAAACACAAGCACCCGTGCTTACTTATACAGACAAGAATCCCTGTAAATTTAAGTATCGACAGTACAGTTCATGCCAACTAGGTACTTCAAAATTGCAACCGCACACTCGCATGGGTGATAAATCATATAAATGTGAACACTGTGAGTATAATTCAGTTACAATTTGTGACATGAAAAGACACACGCGTACGCATTCAGGTGAGAAGTTGTATAAATGTGAGCAGTGCGAATACAGTGCATCTCAATTAAGTAATTTAAAAACACATATGCGCACTCATACATGTGAGAAACCATATAAATGTGAACAATGTGAGTACAGTGCATCTCAGTCACGTACTTTAAAATTACATATGCGCATTCATACCGGTGAGAAACCATATAAATGTGAACAATGCGAGTACAGTGCATCACAGTTGAGTAATTTAAAACACATGACTCATATGCAGGAGAAAACCATATAAATGTGATGAATGTGAGTACAGTGCATCTCAATTATGTACTTTAAAAACACACATGCGTACTCATACTGGTGAGAAACCATACAAATGCGATCAATGTGAATACAGTGCATCTCAATTAGTTCTTTTAAAAGGACATATGTGCAGTCATATGGATCAGAAACCGTATAAGTGTGATCAATGTGAGTACAGTGCATCTCAGTTATGTACTTTAAAAACACATATACGCACTCATACGGGAGATAAACCATATAAATGTGAGCAGTGTGAGTACAGTGCATCTCAACGACGTTCTTTGAAATTGCATATGTATACCCATATGGGAGATAAACCACATAAATGTGCACATTGTGAGTATAGTGCATCTACTTTAAGCAATTTAAAAAGACACATGCACATTCATTCGGGTAAAAAACCTTATAAGTGTGACCAGTGCGAGTACAGTGTATCACAACAGAGTGGTTTAAAATTGCATATGCGCACTCATAGTGGACATAAACCATATAAATGTGGGCAGTGTGAATACAGTGCATCTCGATTGGGTACTTTGAAATCACATATGCGCACTCATACAGGAGATAAACCATATAAATGTGCACAATGTAAGTACAGTGCATCTCAATTAAATCATTTAAAAAAACACATGCGCATTCATACAGGTCAGAAACCATATAAATGTAACAAATGTGAGTACAGTGTATCACACCTAAGTGGTTTAAAATTGCATATCTGCACTCATACATGAAATAAACCACATAAATGTGAGCAGTATGAATACAGTGCATCTCGATTAGGTACATTAAATTGCGCATGTATACTCATGGGGGAGATAACCGTATTTATGTCCATAATGTGAGTACAACGCATTTCAAGTAATTTAAATAAAATCATGCGCGTTCATATGGGTCTGAACCCAAATAAGTGTGACTGGTGATAGTACAGTGTATCGCGACTAAGTGATTTGAAATTACATATGCGCCCTCATACGAGAGATAAACCATATAAATGTGAGCAATGTGAATACAGTGCATCTCTTGAGTAGGTACTTTGAAATCACATATGTGTACTAATTTGGGAAATCACTGTGTAAATGTGCATAATGTGAGTACAGTGCATTTCATTAATATGGTTAGAAACCAAATAAGTGTGACTAATGATAGATAGTACAGTGTATCGCGATTGAGTGGATTAAAATTGCATATGCACACTCATATGAGAGATGAACCATATTTATATAATAAATATGTACTTTAAAAAAATAGTAAATGTACACTAATTTGGGATAATTTAGCTAGGTCACTTAAAAAGATTCATGCTCACTTACGAAGGCTGCTATTTATGTATCCAGAACTAGCCACATACAGAGCAATATTTACAAAGCAATTACAACATTTTAAAATGGAACTCCTTGGTTATAGAATACAATTTGATTCAAGTAATTGTCTATTGTTTTACCATTGTGGCATCATTTTGTAAATTGCGTGTCTTTATCACCATGGATTTAACTCCCGAAACTTTTCGTGCGATTAATTATTATGACTTTCGGGGTGGGCTAACTCAAAAACACAACATTGATCAACTCGCTTCGACATTTGGGGTTGAAGCACCATGCGAAAACTAGTATGTATCACTGGTTTAGTTGGTTTAATCATGGGCGGTCTGTGTTCACAGCCGAATTTAAAGAAGGTCTCTCTAAATCAGTTGTTCTACCATAAAATATTGATGCTGTGCGAGAACTAATAATGCAGGATTGTCATGTTACATATTGCGAGATAAAGGCTTCCTTGGGCATAATTATGAGGAGCATACATAATATTATTATATTACATGAAAATTTTGCTTCAAAAAAAATTCGTTCGATTCCGCACACCTTGAGCATTGAGCAAAAACAGGCTCATGTCAATTGGTGCAAAAAAAATACAATCACGGTGCGTCAAAAGCTGTTTATAATATCTACACAGGTGATGAATCTTGGATCTATGTGTATGACCCCGAAGCAACAGTCAACGGTGTGGGTGTTCCAAGATGAGCTGAACCCAACAAAAGTGATTTGTGCCAAAAGCACTTTGAAGCATGCCTGTTTTTTTGGCATAAACGAACATGTGGTTACAGTGTCACTAGAGAATCGTAAAACAGTTAATTTGGAGTGGTCGTGCCATTTGTTTATCAGAAGTCTTTGAAGAAATAAGAAAGAACAAACAACAATGCAGAATTATTCTTCATCATGATAATACTAGCTGTCATACGTTGGCAGAAACAACTCTGTTTTTGGAAGGTCAAAACCAACCAATGTGCCATACGGCCATGATTTGGTACACATTGATTTCTATTTATTCCCAAGTGTGAAGAATAAATTTTAAGTATTTGGTCAATGTTTTTATAGCCGTGAAGAAGCAGTTGATGCATTCAAAATGCATGTTTTGGATGTACCACAATCACAATAGGAGCCATCCATACATTACGTCACACGTCGCGGTCAACGAAATAGATAATGCACGACAAGGAGCAGGCCAAAAGTTTTTTGTGACGTCAAATCCGAAATGCCAAAACGAAAAAAGGTTTATCTTTTGTTTTGTCCAATATTTAAAGTATTTTGAACAAAAAAAAATAATTTCAAAAACTGCTGTTTTCATTTACGCGTGACCACCTTTGACAAGGACGGGGGGGTCATGAACTTTATAATTTATGTGACATAATTTATGGATAGCCCCATAGAAAAAGTGCTATAAAAATTGGTTTCAGCATATGCAAAAGTGCATCGATCATCATGGCTTATATTTGGAAAAGCAATAAAACTATAATAAATGATGTTTGTATCCTTTTGATATTCCAGACACACAAATAGCACTCCTCGTAATTTATCCATTATTTTACCCACAGTTTACCAGCAGGTATGCTATTAGCTCCTCAACGCGCGGCGGCGTCTACATATCTCGCCAAGTCGCCAATCGACCGGACGCGCAAGTTTTCTTTCTGCCGCGAAGCACAAAAAGTTCACTTTGAACTTCTGGGTTATACTTAGTATGTTAAACGAAATTTAATAGTATTGTTTACGAAATAAGACAGCAAAAAATATCTCTAAGTTTTGAGTCACTTATGTCAGAAAATTCACAATGTATGTATGAAGTTGAGTGATTGTTCAGTTCACTTCGAGATGGCGCTGCCGTGGTCGGTAACTCTGTTTTTGATAATCCACTTTACATAAGTAATCACGAGTGTTTTATTTTGATATACATATCAAAATACGTAGAATACTTCGTAGGACAGTAAAATATATGCTTTTATAGTATTTTTTCAAAAGTAAATACGTGGAAAATATGCCATAAGTTTCATTTGTCGATTTTGACATATAAAATGGCGGTTATGATTTTATTTTGTGTTGATTTTTATCTACATAGTTTATTACATTTTAAATAATTTGTAGTAATGACTTGTGATAATAGTTTTATCCCAGTTTGGTTTTATTGTGAAATTATTACAGATTTATAAAAATAGAGTTGAATGTGGCCAAGGGCGAATCGGTCATTGCATTTCGTAGTGATAGCTGGAAAGAATTTTCGCGAGTATTTCTCGATAAAATCACACGCAAAAAAAAGAAATAACTTTATTCGTAGCTTATCCTTTTGCGACTTGCGGTCGTCTGAGCGCAACTATAACCACGACGGGCTTATAGCGGTCGGCAAGGAAACGTATGCGCACCATTAGCGATTTTCGTGGGCATGTTTTGTTCGTATTTACTAAAAGTATGTAGTTCTACTATCGTACATGTAAATTTATCAAACCTATAATAACGTTACGACAGAGTTATCTAGCTTTTGTGAAGAAATAGTGTATTTAATTAATGTGCTGTGAAATTTAACCTATGCGATTCTGGTTGGTTTGCGTGACCTTCCTATTATATTCCCAGTTAAATATAATGTCTGTTTCAATGTGAGTATATAATATGTAATAAGAATCTAATTGCAAATAAAAAAAAATACAGTGACACGATAAATATCTGTAGTTCAGTTTATTTTACAAAGTTTTTAGTTTGGGCGCGCGTTGCATTGACTCATCCGGGTCAACCGCGCGCGGGAGGGTAGGAGAATGTTATAATTGTGCGCTCAAAAGCGTTAGTGCGTATGCGCACGACGGCAGCGCCCCTGCTGCCGTTCGCAATCACATGGGATTAAGGATGTCAAACAGTTTGTTTTCCGTAGAAAGGACAGTTTTGTATATACATAATATGTGAACTAGTTAGCGCCGTGTAAGGACTTTGTGATATTTATTTTTTAATTAATGAAAAGCAAGCGGGGCCTATAAGCTCGCGCCTCGTATCGTAGTACGAGCGCTAGAGAGACTAATTAATGCACACATATAAAAAATGTAGGATGTACACAGAGCGTTTGTGCCGTTATTTTTAAGTTCATAACGACAACTAATAACTTACTCGTGTTTGAAAATACAACTTGTAGAGAACGCAAAGCAATTTTGATAGATTTCCCCAGATTGGTACATTACAACGCACGAAACTCTGCCGCTGTGGAGTTCGTCACGTAAGCGTCGCGATGGCGTAAAATAGGAACGCGGAGGAGGGCGCGGGAGCATTGAAACTGCGCAGTACATCATTAGCAGCCGATTGAGAGCGTCAGACTTACGTGCGTTTTACTGTATAGTTTTCTGGCACGGCATACGCTGCGTTCGCTTTGTTGCGCCCGTCATGCCCTTTGCAAACAGCGAATACGCACGCACGCGCTGTGCAAAATAGTGCGGTTATATGAAAGGAGCTGAGTGCACCCGAATGTCGGCCACCGCTGCCTGGGATGCCCGCGCAAGTTTTTGTCGCCTAGAATATAGTGTCGAGAATAGGTACGACTCGTACCAAGCTATATAAACATAAATCTAAAGCTTATTAAAATATAATGATAAAGAAATATAAATAGATATGTCATGTATCATGTATTCCTATTTTTGTTTTTATAAATATGTCAATCCACCATTTTATTTGAAAAACAAAGTATTCACTTCGGAATCAAATACTTTTCAACGATAAAAAATAATTCCCCGAGGATACTAGTTACATCTTGTCAAACTTTATCCTAATCCGTTAAAGGGTAATAAACTAATAGACACTTACTAAATTTTTTTTTGTGTTTATAATCCCTTTATATTATAAATGCGAAAGTGACTTGATCACGTTTTAACGCCTGAACCTATTTTGATGAATTTTGGTATAGACATAGATAAGGATGTGGAGATGATTATAGGCTAACACGAAATCTAGTATTAATTTGGCTGCTCCACTGCATTTTCAATTTTACCAAAAATTAAAAAAACGCATATAATAAAAAACATAATGAAGCATTGTTAACTACTACTAGGCGTCATTTATGGTCTCCCATCAAATGAGACTGTGGTTAGTTCAGCTGGATGGCTGTAGACAAAATCTCTACACCTTAGTATTCTATAGCATAGAAGAGCGGGGATACTATCATGTGAATTGGTTCAATTCGTTTCGATTGAAATCAAAACAACCTTTTGGCTCTCATAACTGAATTCAGATCTTAGATGTTGAAAGGGAGAGGTAGTGTCTATATTGAACGTTCTCAATGTCATTCAATCTTCTTCATCGCTTTGTCCTCTGTCAATCGGGTCATGATTAAAGTACATTTATTTTTTAATTTGGATTCTTTCCCGATCATAAATATGTTTAAGTACAGCTCACTCAAACTGAAAGGTTTTTTTTTTTTAAAAGCGAATTCCGATCTCTTGCTAGTCGTTCGCGCGCACAGTGCTCGCCTCAGTGTACGTTTGCATTCTCATTTTATGAGACTCGCTGATTGGTTGTAAACGAAAGTGCATCAAATGTCTCATCAGCAGAAGACGAGAAAAAGACCGGCCTTCTTTTGTTGATACCGTTCTATCTGGCTGTCATGGGCCTATCTACATACATCGATGCTGGTAACATCAAATACAATATTTGCAGTTGTTTTCAAGTTATTACACCCGAAATCGCTTATACGCTTCCCGTAAATTAAAAAAGAACTCATCGCGTGACCTGCAGTCAAGAGTTCAGCCTCAATGCAAGTCAATCAAATTATTATTTTTTTTACCTTACCTTTTATTATGTCATTCTAATACATCTGCCTTAACAGTAAATGCATTATGCAAGTGATTAACAATAATATGGAATGCACTAGTGACCAGATTCTATAAGAAATGTTTTGCTAAATTTGAATCGAAGGTCGTTTCAGAGAAATTTAAAAATATTTCTTTTGAAATATATTATTTTTAAAAATGTTAATGATTTTCTCCACATGCATCTTTTTATACACTTCATTCTAAATAAACAATTTTATCAATAATTTTTTTGTAAAATTGTTATTTTCCGAGTAATCCTAATCGTTTTGAAACTTCAAAAACGTTACAACTTCTAAATCAACGTTTCTATTTTATTTCGTTTTGTTAAAATGAGGAACATCATTCTGTTATGTAAGTGTTTTTGATAAAATAATTTATAAACCGAAAAAGCTACAAACATACAAAGCTGGTAGCATATATGCACAGGTCACACACATTCACTCAAACAGAAACGCGTAATTTTCATGCAGGCACTTGCTTACACGCAGAGTCATGTGGCACGCAACCCCCCGCAAACTCCCGAATTTGTTCTTCCACTACGAATTCGCAATCAACGAATTGAATATTACGACGAGGAACGACAGATATCCAAAAGTTAAGCAAGCGTTAGTTTTCTATTTATTCTAAGGCCTCCTTCGCACGAGAGCTTAAAAAGCGTCGCGTCAAAACCTTAAGTAAAATAATAACACAAAAAAATCTTTTATTAATTAGGTACACTATTTTACGAACACAACATTAAGTAGTAACTACTGGGCATTTCATATTAATATTAGGTCTTTGCCTATGAAATTGCCGATTTGTATGAATGTTTTTTTTTTTGGAAACTCTTTATTTTTCCTACTAACATTTTTTCGAACTTCCCTGTAATTATAAGATTGTTTGCAACAAAATGTTGCGTGTTTATGAGACTTTATTTACGCACGGACTGCAAAAAGATAAATTGTAATTTTTAAATACTTAAAAAGTTATAAATTATCAAAGCATAAATTCTGGGAAACAAAAAGAAGCCATTTTACTTTTATTTTCTTATTAAAAAATCTTTAAATAACCCAATTTCCTTTTTAGGTAAATTTTAAGTAAGTATAACTTTATGTAAATCATAAATCAGTTTTACAAATTAAAACTACTGTTGAGCATAGTAGTTCAAAAGAAAAAATCGACAATTTCATAGGTAAAGACCTATTATTTAACAACGAGAAACTTCTTCTGGTGAACTTGCCGTTACATTTGTCCAAGGACTCAGTATCATTGTCGAACTGGATGTATCTGTTGGTGACGGACTAGGGACGGGGACGAAATGGGCAAAATATTTCTGTGCGGATTGTGGTCTGGTACAGTTTACGGCAGCAGCTGTGGACGAAGGCGGGCAAAGTTGAAATCGTTCTATAATCTTTATTTCTTTTGATGGATTTACAGACTTGGATTGTTTTGTAAAGTGCGGCTGATTGTAATTGGTATTGAATGTAGATTGAGATTGTGAGAACCGCTCCGGTTGTCAATGAGATGGTATCGGTTGATCGAGATAATACGATTGTATTATATTGTATTGAATGTTAATACGATTATACAGTGACTGTTGAGATTGACCGGTTTGCATGACAGATCGGGAATACCGCCTAATCACGCTTAATATATCTATTTTAGCTGCCATTTTGCTGTCGTCATCCATTTTGTTCAAAGATTGGACTAATGATAAACAAAATAATTTGTCTTCATCTGGTCCCGCCATATCATTTCATAAGGCTTTTAAAACCTCTTCTTCAAAATTTGAATTACTTTTTTTATTTTTCTTTTTTTTTAACTTGCACAGGAGGAGTAGTTGGTGGTGGAGCGAGCAGTGTATTTTCTATGTCCGATTCAGTCTCCTCTGAATTATTACTTGCCGCTTGGTAGTTTCTCGACGTGGGACCATCCTTCGCATAATGGAATAAAAAAGTAATTGGTCGTAATACTTGTATTTTTTTCCTTTTTTTTTTTGCACCTTAGTCCGATGTTACATCTCTCTGGGCCTGGTATTCTCCCCGAAAATTGTCCCTTATGTGTTTCCACTTAGTTTGCACTTCTTTGCCTCGAATAAAAAAATGTTGTTTTAAAATTTTGCATAGGTAAACTATATACTAAAAAAAGCATTTTTTTGTAACAGGTTTCTTGCGACTGGTAATAGTTTTCACGATTTACACTATCAGCTTCTAATGGGAGTGTCAACCATACATTACATCATTAAACAAGTCTGTGACGCGATATGGGATTGTTTAATGCCTATTTATATGGCGGTAAAAAGCAGTGATGACTTCAGGAAGATTTCAGAAGAATTTTATCAGCGCACTAATTTTACTAACGTGATAGGAGCCGTAGATGGCAAGCACGTAGAAATAACAAAACCCCATGAAAGTGGATCTCTATTTTACAATTATAAGAATTATATTTCTCTTTTAATGGCAACTTGTGACGCTAATTACAGTTTCATTTGCATCCAGGTAGGGGCGTATGGTGGCTCCACCGATTCGAATGTATATAAAAATACATCATTTTACAGGAGGTTAGAGTCAGGGCAAATATAATTACCACAACCAAAAAAAACTACCAAATGGTTTAAACGGAAAAGCGATGCCCTTTGCGTTAATCGGTGATGAAGCCTTTGGTTTATCTGAACACGTACTAAGACCATATCCAAGTCGTGACTTGACTGTGCAGCGACGTATTTATAATCATCGACTTACACGTGCCCGCAGAATGATAGAATGTCCCTTTGGGATTTTGTCCAACAAGTGGAGAGTTCTAACAAAAGCCTTCATTTTCTTTAGATTATATATAATTTAGATTGTTTAGATTGAAATAGAAAATAATTTAGATTATTTTCTTTATATTATATAGATCTTCAACCAAACAACATGAAATCAGTAGTTAAAGCGTGTTGTGTGCTGCATAATTTGGTCAGGATGAAAGATGGATTTCGATTTGAAGATACATTATATGATAGCACTTTGCAACATTTGCAAGCAACAGGGATAAGAAGTAACAGTAGAGGTGTAGAAGTACGAGACTATTTTGCAAAATACTTTACGTTGCCACAAGGTTTCGTTCTGTGGCAATAAGATGCAATAAAAGAATAAAGTGAACTTTTTAAGTAGAATAATATAATATGCATTGTTTTAAGAAGTAAATAAAGAAATACTGTGTGCTTACATCTCTTATTTTTTTCTTCTTTTGCAAGTGACTCATAAGACAATTTCCTTGCCATTTCTTCCCAAGCATCATTTTTAAGAGACTTATTGGCGTACTCAGGCAGTGACTGCATAAAGTATAGGCCGAGACTCGACCTCTAAAATTAATAACTCGGGATCGAGCACCCACGTCGTCATAACGGCGCATAATATAACTACGTGCAACCGCTTTCGTGCGCGCGGCCGCGGCCAACCGACTACATCGGCGCTTTTTTAACGCCCGTCAGAACAGCACTATGCGAGTCCCATATGCTCAATTCTATTTAACACCAACGCTCGACGTCGAAAACCCGGCGGTGCTCGATAAAAAAGCGCCGCGTTTTAGAAACGCTTTCGTGTGAATAAATACATGGGTATTCATTTGTGTCATTTCAACGTTTTTTTAACGCCTGTTGAAAAAGCGCTCGTGCTTATGAGGCCTTACTACCAATTAAGCAGTTATTATTTCTACCTACGTTTCATGCTAATTAGGCATATTTCCAGGTAAATGTAGTCACATTCACCAGAGTGTCAGGAGTGCAGAAACTACCAACAGATGCGCCCCCAGCCGCCTCGCCTATTGCACAGGCACCACAAAGTACATTGTATGTGAGGACAGGCACAGTCATACTATGTGTGGTAAGTTAAAGGTGATAGAAACCCCCCTCCACCAGCAGTCACAGACAATCACTAATAGACATTTTTGTCGATTGTCACAGATTAATCATCAGCAAATCATTGGTCACATTGTCACATTAAAGCGTCCATTAACGCATATCTGTAAATATTGATTTGACCATTAAGCAGATTACCTCTATTTTGTGTTTTAAAATTTCAAGCGATTCCTTAAAATCTACCTGCACAAACAATACAATATCCTTTTGACGTGACAACGTCTTATAATTCGATGGAGCCGGCTGCACGCACGAAAAACATGACTCATGCGGCGTTACCTCGCTCTGAGGCGTTCCACTTAAGGCTTGAAGTGCAAGCGAGAGCGCGGAACGAGCGACAAAGAGGCACAATCGGCCTCCGCGTTCGGCATCTGTCTCTCTCCTACATTAGTGAGCAATGCGTCCGCGTGGACAGCTGCTATACAATAATACATTTACATGTTTTAGTCAAGTATGAAGTGCATTGAAAAGTGAATGTGGTATCAATTGTTTATAGCAACGATAATTGCGGCGATAAAGGTAATGATTCCTTCGATATTAAATATATGTTCAGTGATATATTGTCGAATATTCGTGCTTTCATCATTAAAATAAATAGCATCGGTCCGCTAGTGCAGCGATTGTAGGTTATGCTATAATTGACAAAACTATAACAATAAGTTAACAGAACTATTTCACGATGAGTAAAAAATTAATTGCTTTACTGTTCGATCGAAATAATGATCGAGCGTAGCTATGATTTAAAAAAAATGAAACCATTCAATCAGTATTTTCTTATGACATTGTCACGTTCAACTATCGTCAGTAGACCGACTTTATAGACAACCGATTTTTTTTTACATCTCACCCAAGACAGCATAATTGGCAACGTAGAAATCTATGAATCATTGGCATTTACTATTCCTCTTAAAAGCCAAAACTACTTCCTAGAAAAACTATCTATAATTTAGCATTGATAAATAGATGTTGTGGGACTAGGGTTCGCTCAAGAGACATCACCTTTTCGTTATTCAGTTTCTTCAATAATACTTATAATCAATATTCAATTCGTTGGATGAGGATTCATAGTGGAAAAACAGATTTTAGGATCAGTGATGGGTTGCATGCTGCATGTTAATGCATGTGTCAGGCAAGCGTCTAATATTAAATATCAGCCAAGTAACATCGTATGCAATAGAATAATTTGTATATAACTTGTGAGGTATACGTTTCCTTAAAGAAGTATATTCGTCCAACTGTGGTTAACGTGTCCAAAACGATAAACTAGTTCGCTAGTTAATTGTATCTAGAATTAATGTGTATGTGTATCTAGAAGATAATATTGCTTTGACGTGGATGTAGTAGATTAAACGCTCGATCCCGTTTGATTAATGATTCCATTGTTTTGACTTATAAAATAGAGATATGCATTTCAATTAAGAACACCAGTGTACACCATAGAGATCATAGAGTATGTTTCTCTGTGCATGGAGATTCTGCTAAGTGACGTAACTACTACCTAGTACCTAGTGTAGCAATGAAAAATGATAAATAATTTTGATTATTAGCACTCCGTATTCTCTGTCAAAAATAAAAAATACTAGTGAAAGAATTACTTCGATACGTCAATTAGTTTCCGATTTAGAAGTAAAACAAGTTGTAATCGGACGACGCGGGCCGCCTGTTACGGTGTGACGTCATCGCACAACACGCTCAGTCTGGCTCACTTAGGTCCGCTCGTAGTCGCGCGCCCGTGCCGTCGAAATTATACCTGAATACTTTTAAAAATGTCCAATCCAAATACTAGAAAATCATGTGTTGTGCCTAAATGTAAAAATACAACTACCAATTCGCCGGAAAAGTTGTTTTTTATAGTTCCAAAAGACGTTGAAATGCGAAAAAAATGGATAAAAGCCATGAAGAGGTTAGATCCATTTGGACATAAAAGTACAGTTTATTGTTGTGAAGACCATTTTGACGTAAGTATAGTGATCATATTTTATGTAGGTACTTAAGTAATAATTATTATTTTCTTTTTTTAATGAAACAATTTCTAACCGGATTAACTGCGTGTTTATTGATTTTACATTGGCAGGAAAAATGTAAAATCAATAAATACGCGATTAATCCGGTTTATGAACAGTTTCATTATAAAATACAGTGATCGTGAATACCTAAGACATTATTATTATAATCTTTTGTAGTTTACATTTATTTAATACCTATAGACATAAAATCTGGTCAGAGATGCAAAACCTTTGGTGTCAGAACTTTGTTATGTTTTTACATAGTATTATGTATTATAATATCTTGAGAACAATGCAGCTGTTTTGCGTTATCCTTTGTTTTCTATACAAGTTTTAGTCTATACTAGACTGTGCCTACTGCTCTGCTCGCGTCGGCTGGGTGTAGTTGGGTAATAAGATTTTTTCTTGTTTTAGATTGAAAATGATATGGAGAACTACACTAAATATATGTTGGTCGGAGGAAGAATTAAACTAAAACAGGGTATGGTTCCACACAAATTCAAATGTCAACGGGAAAAGGAAGATAAACCTCAGAGATCTGCAGTGCAAAAACGTAATCGTATAGAATATTTTGAGAAACTATTAAATAAAGATGAAACTTCGACGTTAGAAAAACCTGAAGAGATATTTGTTGTTAGCTGTGAAGACGAAATAGTAATAGAAGATCCATTAAGTTTTGGAAATAATGATCAGTGTTTAGAAATATCAAAAAAAAGTAAGGAAATGCAAGTAAATCTGAAAGCTAAAGGTGTCCATAAATCAATCATGACTGTTAACAAATGTTTAAAAAAAAAAAAGGAAAATAATATTAGAAGAGATAAACTATTAAGCATGTAGTAGCACGGAAAGTTCACTCACCTTTGCATTTTTATTCCTCGTATTTCGGTGGCAACGAAATCACTATTTGTTGATAAATAATGCGCAACCATTAATCCATCTATTTTAGGTAGATTATCCGATTGCCCTTTTTCGAATCCTTCATTCATTTTATTGATCGAATAATATTTTCTATTATTAGACTATTACTACTACTATAACCGCTGGCGACTTGATACTAAGTGGGCCGCGGCCCGCGCGGCGCGTTGTGATATGACGTCACAAGCGGTCACGTGACTGTTAGCGGGACTCGATATTTTTCAAAACTTTGAATGCCCATAAAATCAAAACTACTAGGTATTTTTGACTGCAACAAAAACTAGTGTATTTGTATACATACAGGCTTTACTGAGACAACATTCCAAGCGACTTGGCATACCTAGTAACATTCTTCATTATGAAATGATGGATGTTTGCAGAGTACTTTTGCAATTTATCAACATAAAATGTTTTCACTGGCGACTGTAGCGTAATGTTAAATTTTATTTGGTAGTTGATGTGCAATACATTTGCGCTGCTATATAGTTTTGTTCTGTAATCTGTGGTGTATTCGTAGTGGACGAGACTGTGGTCGTGAGAAGAAGGTTCAGAGTATTCAGCTGTAGCTCTGAGCTGGTGCCAGCGATGGCGGCCCCGGGAGGCGGCGTGCGCGAGTGTTCGGTGCGGCTGTGGCGGTGCGACCGCGCGCCGCCGGCTGCCGCGGGCGCCGTGCATCGCGCGCTGGTCAGTGCCCCCTCCGTAGCAGTATTCATGTGCTCCTGATGTCATGCGATTGCCTTACAAACACGGTTTCATTGATCGCTTATTTCATTTTTTAAATAGTCAGTTCAATTGAGGATTTTATGGAGTGGCAAAAATTGCATTGTAAGCTTGTTTTATATGTAGACACTAGTATTATGGCAACTGATGCACATCAGTGTGTACACTATCATAGGTACAATAATCCATAAGATTTAAGGGGGGTATCATACATGGGTCCATTTAAATATTGCTAAGGTGTGTTTATTGGTTGTCCCGATTCCTGTGCTTTGTTAGTTATTTGATGTTGTTGTGGTATAACAACAACTAAACATATGTGACGTTCAAAATTGAAATATCATGTTTCCTGGTTATATACTATTTATATACCTTAATTAAACATATTTTAATTGAGTTTAATTTTAAAGTGTTTTTTTATGTTTAACTTTAATTTATTCCACATTAAAGTGAAATCAATTGAAATCACTTTCACAGTACCAGTAACTTGGCTATATCTCTATAATGTGTTATAATTCGATGTTATTTACTTCATATTCTACATCATATTTTAAAGTTATTTATGAAACTCATAAGCAACATAAGTTAATTAATTTTATTTTAAGAGTTTTAAAATTAAGTGGTGGTATTTCATTTATTTAAAATGTGAGCCCCCTAGGATTTTTGATGAGTGCCGATTTTGCCAAATCACACATGATCCTAGAAATATACGAACACTTCACACTATATCACATGCGGCACAGAGTGTGTCATGGTCATCATGGTTAATGCGGCATAGAACTGCGTCATGGGTTCAGAGCTCTCACTCTTGTCTTCTGAATCATGAAGATTTCCTTTTTATAATATGATAAAATCGTTTAATGCAAAGATATTTTGTAAGTAGAAGTCTCACATCACATTGTGTTTATAGGAGTCTGGTGAAATGAAATGCCCTTGACGGTAATCAAGACTGAGTGTGATGCTGGAGACGTGGTTAAGACAAAATCGCTGCTTGCAGCAGTCTCACAATTACGAGAGGGTCCTGTGGCTGAAACCGACTTACTCATCAAAGAGGTGATGTGTTGTTCTGGTTCATTAGAATTTTGTGTTGGAATTTCTTTTTTGTTTTTCTTTCATATCATTTCATTTGTTATGATGCAAAAGGGGTCTCTCATGATGTATTTAGTTCATTCTCAGAGTATAGTAATTAAAGCAACTCAGTCCGAGTTCCAATCTGATGTTTTTACAGAACGGTAAGATTTTGATAAAAAGTGCTCTTCCTTTGGTCATAAAACATCGACCAAAATTCTTTTGTAAGTTTTTGGCAATGTAAATAATGACATTTTTTGGTTGACATGAAAAGTGCTAAAGATTTCTAAGAATTGAAAAATGAGTTGGTATATTTAGACAGTCGAACTTCTCTACGTTAAAGATCGAGGATGATGCCAAAAATTTGAAATGTAGAGTTTTTGACTTATGGAGGATTACAATTAATAATAATGAGTACCAAAATACAAATATCTGACAAGGAAGCAAGCACCTGTCAACATCAATCATAAATTCCTTTATAATATCTTTGGTTGGTACTATTTATTATATACTTCTAAGTTGTTTTCAAAGAAACAATTGTGTATATTGTAAGCAAATTTTTAAAGTTAGTGACTTATTTTTCTATGAGCTGTAGAGGTAATAGGTTTCAAATAATTGAGTTGATAATGCTGTGTTTCTAAATATGGAGATCTAATTAATTTTTTCAATTTATAGAGGGAAAGTTTGTACAAATAGCTTGTACCATCGCAATAATTCACCAATTATTGCGACTAACAGAGGGTTCATATTTTGAGTGACAGAGGTTTTAGACTTATTCTAGTTTTGATTTATACAGGTTCGACTGTATATGGTTAGATTCGGGGATGTTTTTCTGACTGCCTTATTTGACATGGTGTGTGGTTGCAGATAGACTTAGGAAGTGCAGGCATACGGGTGTCAGTTTTGTATTCATTTAAACCATCTTGGTGTGAAATACTTTTTGTATTTGTTCACTCATCCAATTCTATGTGAATATAGCTTATTAATTAGAGAGGAAAATTTGTAGCAGATTTATATTATTTTCTTGCTTTATTTATGTATACATACATGCATACATATACATATATATATATACGTACACATACAAATGTAAAATAAGTGTTTGATATAACAAACATTTATGTATGCTATGCTTGTGATATTGATTTTTGCCCAATACCGCAATGAAAAAATGTAATTAATCTTCATGTGTTTGTCTTGTAGCATTCACTTGCTTAATAGACATTCGCCTTTACAAAATTGAACCATAAAGAATTTGGTTTACCTTTAGAACAAGTACCACTGGGTGTGGGCTGTGTCAAAGGGAGACATTTTATTTGTCTACTTATAATAACATGATCTGGGGCAACGCAAAAAAAAAATGTTAAATATTTAACAAATGAGTATACGTTTAACAGATTTCAAATATCCTGTTTTTTTTGAAAACACTCTTAATTCACATCAAATGCAAGATAATTCTTTTAGAAACTGTATGTCAACTAGTTGAAGTTTATGTAAAAGTGGATGTAAAGTTAAATTCCTTAGCAATTGTGGCGTGCGCAAGTAATGTTTTATATAAACTCATTATTTGGATGTTAATTTCTACCTGCCCCATATTTAATTCTATATCGTGTTTTTCGGCATCCATTACTCTCATTTCCATTTCATATTATCATTTTAACAGGTTAATAACACTGAAACCAGTGCCTTGTTAACAATTTTGATAATCATTTGTATTGTGTACTCGGTATTTTTTATCTTTCTTCTTTGATTTCTTTATTGGTAGGTGCTCATGAGCTAGTGTCACTGGACCTAGCTATGCAGTGCCAAGTTAATGTCCTTGTCGCATCGATTTCAGTAGTTTTTAACAGCACCTGACCCTCACTGCGCTAATGCGGAGAGTTTAACGATGCAACTACTCAATCAACTCTCAAACAACTCAAATAGGGGAGGTGATTAATATCAATCAAGAGTTTGTGTTGTATTACTCCTGTCCAGCTGATCATAGTCAGAATGACCTTCTAGTTTGTTGTATTCAACTTGAACAATGTGAATTTTATGAAAGATATCAAAATAACTGATGCTTGTAG
This sequence comes from Eumeta japonica, assembly GCA_005406025.1. Lineage (NCBI taxonomy): Eukaryota > Metazoa > Arthropoda > Insecta > Lepidoptera > Psychidae > Eumeta > Eumeta japonica. The sequence continues at coordinate 5,794 of BGZK01001974.1, read as the reverse complement.
CTTTATGTCATTCTTGTATTTGCTACCTATGTCAAATTCAGCCTTTTTTGTGGGTGTATGGTACCCACAATCACCAAGGTTATTGGAATCAATATAAACTGTCGTATTATATCCAGGTTTAATGAACTAAATTTGGAGTGTGCTGTGTGTATTTTGTGCTAGTATAATGCAGATTTCAGCTCATTCTCATAACTGAATTTCCATGTATAAGTTGGAGTATGAAGTATCAACTTTTTATTCCGCTTGCAGAGAGCTGATTTAATTGCGAAGACAGAAGTCGAAATGGAGGAGGTGATGATAAAACAAGAGCTGGACATCGGGCCCACAGTGCTGCAGCAGAAAACTGTAGTCGGTCCACTGTCACTGCTGGATCAGGTATATACCTGTGTGCTTCATGCTACAGGAAAATCTTTTATGTATTTTATTGGGCTTTTAGTAATCCGTAAATAATATTTGATATAAAAGTACAAACTCTTGTTCGAGTATCAACCGGCATACAATAGAATATATTTAGGTTCTTTAATGAAACAAAAAGCCTAGAATAAGACATAATTAACACCAAAGAAATTATCATAAAAATTAAAATTTGTCCTAAATCTTTTGTCTTTGTTTTTATACTTTCGTAAAACACATTCCTGTGTTTCATATTTAGAGGATGTCAGAAAAGGTGGACTTTACACAAAGACTTTGATTATTCTCGAGCTCATGGAGTTTAAAGACATTAGTGTCCATGGTTTTACAGCTCTAAAAGCATGAAAATATTTATTTGAGCATCAGTATTTTAAAAAGTCATTGTCTCATCTCAGAAGCTTTGTATCAAATTGGTATGTAATAAAAATAGCTATATTGAAGTCAAGACTTTAGGGATTTTAAGTCATCACATGGGAATGGCAAGTTAGTAGGACATTAATAAAGATGAAGTTATGATAAACAATAACCATTTTTAGGGTTCTGAGTTAAAATGGTAAAAACGGAACCATTATAATATCTTCATGTCCATCCATTCGTCTGTCTGTATGTCACACACATTTTAATTTAAAACTGAAAAATGTATGTTGATGAAATTGAGAGTATAGGTTTCTTGTGTAATCCGCTACTTATGTGTGGCAGTTAAATAATAAAAATAAATATTTCTTGGGGCAATCCATACACTTAACAGAAATGGCACATATTTCGACAGTTCTTCTAAAAATATTTTAAGGTGTCTAAGCAATGTTTTTGATTAATTGAATATTTTTAGAAATAATTGCTCCGAAATTAGCATAAATTGTGTCCTCCTCTTTATTTTTTAAGTCATATGCTTAATATACATGAAAAAATTACAAAGATAACATTGAATAAATACTTTCAACAAAAATTATTTTGAACATGATCAGATTTATCGTTTTTGCCTTTTTGCCAATCAACTGCGCTTCTCAACAAAAGGATGTAAGTGCCACGAAGATATGCTCTTTTGCTAGTGCACCTTAGTTTACACTAGTTTAAGAGTGTAAAGTCGATGTACGTTCTTGTTTTTCTAGTTATAGGCGACTAAAATATTTATACCTATTCTGTGCGGGAAACTTGAAAAACAACGTGATTTTACATCTTCAGTGCTTTTTTTTGTATAATAACTTCGGAATCCTTTACTGAGCATGATCCAACTTACTCTTGGCTGGTTTATTTAAATCTATGTATTGTGTAATCTCTATTATTGTAATTCTAATATATTATAATAATCTAATGTATTATAGTATATCTCAAATATAGCATTCATTGAGAATTATGTATAAAGATTGATATAGTTTATGGATATGCAGCAGCGACGGGATCAAGATGGAGGTGTAAAGACTCTGCAAATTTATTGTAATTGTCATGAATATTTTAATACGATAGTTGAGAGTGAATTTGAATTGAAAGTCTTTTTCTAGAATTAGTAAAAAAGTCAGCATTATTAAAATCTGAACAACTTAGAAACAAAAGTAGAATAAATGTACACATTTATTTTAATTGTAAACTAGGAGTATTAAATATTACAGAAACATCAGGCATTATCAAAAAGTATTTATACTGCATTTAAATATTTTTTGATTTTGCTGCTTACCAGTTTGATTTTAAAGTTTGCAAAAGTCGTGTCTTAGGGAATTCAGTTATTCGATAACTATCTTATCTTGAACTTGTTTCAATGTGCAGGGCACCAGGTACGCGGAGGACGCGACTGTGACTCCGCCCTGCACGGGTGAGTTGGCTAATCGCTATGGAGTCATGAGATAAAAGTGTCGACAACCTCATAAGTGGATATATTGTGACTACATTTGTTCACCAAACACAACTGCACTTAATCATTATCATGTGGGTAATTTAGTGAATATTGTGTAAAATACAAGGCAAAGCCTTTGAATAGGTTTCACATGACATTTTCGTGCTCACCCTCATTTTCATTTGTGACCACTATTGGTTCTACATAGAAATTCTTAATTAGGCACAGCTGAAGCCTTACCTTTGGTAGGCCATAATATAGTCAATTTGGCTGCAATATGAAAATGGGCTGGCTTGATTGATGAACTACGACACTCACAGAATACGGATGTGAAGTAGCACCTTCCGCTGTCGCGATTCGTCCAGTAGTGAAAGTTCCGGTGGTCCACTGCCCTGCCTCCTCCATCATCCCATTTCTCCTTCTATTAAATATTGTATTCCCTCTCAAGAGGCTGGCAATGCACCGGTGCTTTCTCTGGCTTTGCGAGTGTCCATGGGCCACGTTGACCTCAACACTTTGATGGTTCGCCTGCTCGTTTACGCTTTGGATATTCTATAAAATATAAACTACAAAAAGAATTGTTGAAACTTGCTGGGGTATGTGAAAGATTTATTAGTTTCAGTTAGCTAACCAGATTAACAGATATATATTTGTATATCTACCACGAGGCAAACATTTTCGATCTTGACCGTGTGCTCTTTAACTCATTGCATTTAAGTGTCAGACCCGTGTTGAGGGCCAACTCGGACTGTGACATCAACTGTTGGCACAGGTAGCATTTTGAGACAACGTTTTGGTACCTCTTTGTTGCACTAAGTTTTGAAGACGTGAGGGCATTTAAACAGAAGTAGTTGTATCTGTGCAAAAATAATAAAATCTTGTACTTTGTTTAAATACAATACATGTAATTTAGAGATGAGAATATTCAAATATTGCTCGACCATTTATTATGTAAATATGGAAATCATCTGTTTCAAAGATTGATTGCTTATGAATTTTTAGTTTTCAGTTTATTCCCAAATAAAAAACCATAACAGTTTCATTTTTCAGAAATGTGCCAGCTATAGCATATAATACAAACAGGGCAGTAGTCTTTTTTGCAAATCACTAATATGATAGGTACCTAGGTCCGCTAGGTGTTCAGATGAGAAGTAACTTAAGTTTATTTTATAGAAAGGTCTAAGTTTGTACCAAGTAATGACATTATTTAAAGGCCAATATGTATCTACTAAAACATTAACAGCTCAGTTCAAAAGTGCTTGAATAAATAACTAAGTATATAAACACACTAAGTTCATTAGTTCGCATATAACAAATCTTTCATGTAGCCTTTACATTTTTGTAAAAGATTTGATATGCAAGATTGTTCCGATAACAGGTGAATTATTAAAAACATATATAAAAGGAGTAGTTTGGATTTTTTGTTGTTTTATCATACTTATTATTGTAAATAAATTGCAGAACTGCAATTCAACCTCATCTAAAATTGACATTATAATGGAATGTTGAACTAACCCATAGCCATGTTCAGTCTTATGACAGCATACAACAACCAAAGTCCGAACACAAAGATATTTTGTTGACTGTTAATTGTACAATCGATGAAGTACCTTAAGAAAGTAATTATGGAGCATGAATCCAAGGATTTAAATAAAACAAAATAAATCGGAAGGGTCCATTTAGCGGAGAGCTTATGTCGGAACTCGGGGGGTCAGGTCTGGCTGTATCGATCACACTAAAGTACTTTGTCTTTTTGGTATCATTTACATTTTTACTGTGGACACCCTATTTTATTTAATAAGCGTTCTTCTTGTTCACAGTATTTGTCCCACGTACAGGAGTGTTGCAAATGGAAGTGAAGGACAATCACTATGAAGGACAATCTGGAGATTGGTATGGCGCAGGCGCAGTGCTGGATGAGGACAGAAAAAAGACAGAAGACAGCAAGACAGAAAAAAAAGAAAGTATGCCACCTGACTACAGCACGTCTCAAAGTGGTCAACTGAAAGTAAACGTTGATTTGGCCAAAAAACCATATAAATGCGGTGAGTGTGAATATGCTACATCTGATATACGAAGGTTGGAAACAAACATGCGCACTCATATGGGCAAGAAATCATATAGCTGTGGTCTATGTGAGTACAGTGAATCTCATCTAGATGATTTAAAAAGACACATGCCCATTCATATGGATAAAAATCCTTATAAATGTGAGCAATGTGGGTACAGCTCATCTGGACTACAGAATTTAAAAGTACACATGCATACACATATGCGAGAAAAACCATATAAATGTGAGCAATGTGAGTACAGTTCAGTTAGATTTGATGATATAAAAAGACACATCCGCACTCATACGGGATATAAACCATATAAATGTGAGCAGTGTGCGTACAGTGCATCTAGACTAGGTAATTTAAAAAGACACATGTTAACTCATCTGGCAGATGAACTGTATAAATGTGAGCAATGTGAGTACAGTGCATCTAGGCTAGGTACTTTAAAATTGCATATACGCACTCATACGGGAGATAAACCATATAAATGTAAGCAATGTGAGTATGGTGCATCTAGACTAGGTAGTTTAAAATTGCATATGCACACTCATACAGGAGATAAACCATATAAATGTGAGAAATGTGACTATAGTGCATCTAGACTGGATAATTTAAAATTGCATAAGCATACTCATACAGGACATAAACCACATAAATGTAAGCAATGTGTATACAGTGCATCTAAACTAGGTAATTTAAAAAGACACATGCGAATTCATGTGGCAGGTGAACCACGTAAATGTGAGCAATGTGAGTACAGTGCATCGAGACTATGCGATTTAAAAAGACACATACGCACTCATATGGGAGATAAACCATACAAATGTGAGAAATGTGAGTATAGTGCATCTAGACTAGATAATTTAAAATTGCATATGCATACTCATATGGGAGATAAACCATATAAATGTAAGCAATGTGTGTACAGTGCATCTAAACTAGGTAATTTAAAAAGACACATGTTAACTCATCTGGCAGATGAACCCCACAAATGTGATCAATGTGAATATAGTGCATTAAGATTAAGTGATTTGAAAAGACACATGCGAACTCATCCAGAAGATGATCCGTCTAAATGTAAGCAATGCGGGTACATTGCATCTCATCTAAATGTTTTGAATAGACACATGTATATTCACATGAAAGATAAACCGTATAGATGTAAGCAATGTGAGTATTGTACGTCTAGGCTAGGTAATTTAAAAAGACACATGCGAACTCATGTGACAGATTAACCATATAAACATGAGCAATGTGGGTACAGAATATCTGTACTTATTAATTTAAAAATGCACATGCGCACTCATATGGAATATAAAACCATATAAATGTGAGCAATATGGGTATAGTGCATCTCATATAAATGTTTCAAAAAGACATGTACACTCATGGAGATAAACCATATAAATGTGAGCAATGTGGGTACAGTGCATCTCATATAAATGTTTCAAAAAACACATGTACACTCATATGGGAGATAAACCATATAAAATGATCA